>VWYH01009141.1:1677902-1747035 GCA_013399365.1 Pampusana beccarii
ACCCCCAGGTCCCTTTCCCCTATACTGCTCTCTAACAGGTTGTTCCCCAACCTATACTGGAACCTGGGGTTGTTCCTGCCCAGATATAAGACTCTACACTTTCCCTTGTTATATTTCATTAAATTTTTCCCTGCCCAACTCTCCACCCTGTCCAGGTCTCGCTGGATGGCAGCACAGCCCTCTGGCGTGTCAGCCAGTCCTCCCAGTCCTGAGTCTTAATGAGAAAATTCATGCTGTTCCACCAGGTTTGGGCTTTGACTTCCCATGAAACTTCCTGCTGCTCTTGGGAGCGTGATGGGAATGTGTACCTGCTCGCGTGAGCCCCTGCACCCCTGTCTGGCTGGGAGCAGCTTTGGCACCAGCCTTGCTGGCACGGGCAGCGGGTGGGGAGAGAATTGGGAGGGATTGCAGAAGTCAGCAGCATGTGGGAAAAGGTGCAAGCTGGAGGGCAAGTTGGCAGCAAGTCCCTCAGCAAGAGAGAAATAAATTTAGCAGTGTGAGTGTATCTGTGTGTGTGTAATGGCAAGAGAGGGTGCACACAGGGACTGGGATTGTTATTCACCAACTGAGCTGTTGCCAGTGGCACATACAGGACCCTCTAACAGAAAATCCTCAATAACTGCAGTGCAAGATGTGGTCAATATTTAGCAATATTTTGCATGATGCGAGTACAGAGCACAGGAATTGCAGTTTTTCTTTCCTTTTGAGGAACTTAACTCAGATGCTTCACATTTTTGAAGCTGGCCAGGAGGCAAATCTATATTTGACATCCAGGAGTGTGGGGGACAAGAGCAAGAATGAAAAGCACTCATCTGAGTCAAACCAGGCATTCAATTTTTCTCTGATATGGTAGCATTAGTAGCTCATTCTTTTTCAATATGGGGTTTTAAGACTGGAAAGGCTCAGAGACACAATGTAAGAAGTCTTTACAATTGCTGTTGAAGAATCTGATGACTTCTGCAACTGGCAGGCATACTTAGGCTGTCACTCAAGCCTGTCACTCAAGTTCAGTCCTTTGTGATCTGATGTAGGATAAGGCTGCCTGCCCTGTTTAATTTTGCTCAAGACAAATTATACACTATGTCTTTCCTGAAAAATTCATGAATATTTATTGCTTAATGAATAACCAGCCCATAAAAAATCCAGCTGATTCAGCCAGGGTAGGAATGTTTTGCAACCTTTTCAAATGTTATTATATTATTACCATGTAAGCAAGATATGAAAATGACCCATTAGACCATTCAGTGCAACTTCCTGTGAATTCAGGCCTCTTACGCGTTAGCGCTTTATCACTAGGTGCTATATAGAGAAAGAGCCTTTCAGAAAATAACAGTATACACAAAGCAGTTGTCACTTAATATATTTTAATGTCAAAAGCCAAGAATTTATCTCGGTTATTCAAATTCACATGTCAAATGAACATCTATTTAAACTAAAATTAGGGATGCTTTCTCTTGCAAAGTACTTGAACCGCATGAAATGCTCTTAGGAAAGCTCCCAGTCATTTCTTCTGGTGAGAGTGCTGTCAGTATAATACAATGGTTGTGAAATTTAAGTCGTTACACAATACAGCACAAAGGACACAGAAGTTTAGCCAGGGAAAACCATCTACCAATATGGTTTTAGCCTGACGATGGTAATGCAATCCACCTGGTAGCTTCAGAGGAACCCTTGCTTGGGTGGCATTGCTGGAGAGAAACCGCGTGCAAAAGGTTTATTGGGGCCAGGTATTTGAAGTGGGAAGTTAGAGGGCACCTGCTCTACAGCCAGCAGCTCTGATCTCTGTAAACTCTTTGGAGTGGTAATGAGGGGAACAAAGAACATCACTACTGTAAGGAAAAGCTCAGTTACCTTTATCTCATCTTCAACATGCACGCAGAGGTTTTCAAGACATGAAATTCAGAGTGAAAAAAATACAAAAATACACTTCTCTTGGAAAAGCACGTCTGCTGATCTGGCGTAGGTTGGCTGTAGGTACCAGGAAAGAACTGGGTGTGTCTGAAGAACTGAAGATGTTTGAAGCATGGACTCAGAGTGGAAGGACCTAAAGAAGCTGCCAAGCCCATCTGTGCCTCAAAAGCAGCCGTACCTGTAATGCTCGGTGCAAACACTTGTCTAAGCTGTTTGGCTTGTTTAGTTCCCAGCACTAGTATTGCACAACCATCACTTTCTCTCTAGGGATTTACTTATATTAATTTTTTAATGGTGTCTGAGGTGAATCTTCTTGATTTCAGTTCTGACTTCTTGTCTGTAGCCCTGTCCAGAGTGGGCATTGGGAATAGCCCTTCCATTTGACTTGTATTTATCTGTCTGATGCCTGGTATTGCCTTCTCTACCCAGGTCTCCCTAGACTAACCCACCCCACCTCCTTCATTGACCAAGTGCTTTAGGTATCTAGAAGGCTTATGTCGACCCTTCTGGCTCTCCCTCTGAAAGACTGAAAAATTGATACAATTTGCAGCATCCAGATGCAATTGTTGAAGATGCTGAAAGTCCAGGTCATAGCCCTTGTTTTGCAGAGGAGATTTGGCCGGGAGTGACGCACCTGAGCCCTTTGGACACCGAACATCAGTGCTGAGCTGCACTGGTGCTGTTGGGTCCTTCTGCAGAGCGATGCCCCCCCTGTCCTGCACCCTAAGATGTCTCAGTCCTGTGCAAACGGAGGGCAAACCTGGGACTCAGTGGCACAGACTCAGGCAGAACAGGCACCGATATAACTTTAGACCACAATCAAACTTCCTGTGGTTGCTGTTCAAATAAAGAGTCACTAAAGATAAAAGCAGAACCATTGGTGTAATTTCAGAGTAAACAGAGGGATAAAACCCAAATACAGCAAAACACTGTGAACCCCAACAAGCATTATACACCGACAATGCAATTAATTTGAAGTCAATGAGCTGTGTGCAGTCAGGAGAGGTTTGAAGGCTCAGCAAGTCCTGCATAGAGCGATCTGTCAATGGGACGCAGAAATTTGACAGACTGGCTGGGCCGCATCCCCGAGCTCACCTGCTTTCTGGTGCAGGAAACGCACTTCTTGCTCTCTTTCCCTGGTAAGCTGGACAACAATAAGGACATATTACAGAAAATATCACAGAAAAAAATATGTTGAGGCAGAAGGGTCCTACTTTATCCACACTCAAAGGCAGCCCTGGCCTCAGTCACAAGCCAGGGAGGACGCTGATAAACCTGAAATTCATATTTATAGGTGATACTTAAGTTTTTTCTTTCACAGTTTCTACTCAAGTGATTCACAGCAGGCTATTTTCTGCTCAGAGCCAGAACAAAGGTGGAAGCCATGGACTGCAGCTTTGTACCTCTAAAAACACAGAACATCCCAAAGCCCAAAGTGTCTTACAGAAGGATGGCAACTCCCACACAGAGCAATAGATAGATTGAGTCATCAGTGCCAAATCAGCATAAATATTTGCATGGAAGGAAGAAATAGCTCCTGAGCTCACCTGCACACTTTTAAAATGCAGCATTGTCATCAGAAAGCATTCCTGACGCAGCTGTGGAGCTAACCCATGGGAGAGGCAGAACACGGGAAATGGTAGAGTCGTTTAAGTCAACTCACGTGTCAACATGTGTCATAAACCGGAATGGCAAGAGTGACAGAAGAAAATTAAATTTATTCAGTATATGTGTGTGTATATGTGTGTGTGTATTAATAGCTATAATTTCCAAATTTACGTGTCAGTTGCTGCATAGGAGGAATGTAAAAGATCTAGGAGGCAGGCCTGTGACTCATGCAAATGGGAGGTATGGAGCCACAAATATAAATCCTGCTGCTGTTCTTCCAGGAAGTCTGGCTGGATTGTTGAAAAGTCAGTGCAGAAGGTGCTGTGGAAATTGAAGGAGGAGATAGAATATTGTGGCTGAAAATATCAGATGGGGAAAAAATAGCCACACTTGGATCCTTCAGAAATTAATATCTAATGTGTGTTAAAGAAGAACCATGAAGAAACTGTGGTTTTAAAACATGTAATGCTGAAAATCTGTTTGAATCTCCCCTTCTCTCTCTGTCTCTACTCTCTTTTGTTCTTCTTTTAATCTTCTTTCTTTGATTGATTGAACTAGGAGCATGACCTGCAGAGAGGGAGGGAACTGCACATTCTTGACATTTGGGGATTTTGTGGAAAGTTTTGGTCCTGATCCAGCAATTCACTCAGTCTGTGCAGTCCCTCAGAGTACTTGAAATGTTCCGAAGTCTCATACAAATCCATATTTAAAACTGGGATTCTGCTGTTGCTGGTTCACAGGCGTTATGAGAAGCAGGCAAGGGAAGCACTCAGAGGAGGTGGTGAATTTGAGCACAAGCATACATGTTCATTGATGTGGGCTTCTATCAAAATAAAAGACCATTCAGATTTGTATCTTGGACCTTCAGAAACTGTAGCAGCAGCCCTGGAGTTGTAAAGACAAAGACAGTTTGTATCTTGGGTCTTCAAGCTGACAGAACATGACAAATGACACAGAACCACTAAGCAAGCAGCCAGATTCCCTCGACTGTGAGTTGCCCTCTTCTCATTCGTGATTTTTTTACCTCTGCTATTAGGAGTGTTGCTTCAATTCCTCACAGCAGGAGCTGTGCAGCTACTGACTTACGAAACCTCAGGTTTAAGGCTGTGGAAGGAGGTGACCTCAGCGTGGGGCCGTGACAACATTCCTTTCGTGCCACTGCCTTCCTCAGCATCCTGTGCCTCGCCATGCTGCTCAAGAACAGTATGTAAAAATTAATTAAGCATCGTGTTTCTTTGGTCCGAATGGAAACACTGCTGTCTACCCTCCACGTTTTTAACATGAGTTATAGCATCATGATTTTGTTATCCTGCAGAGCAACGTTCTGAGCGTTTTGGTGTAGGAGTTTTCAAGCCAAATTACTGTTATTATTGTCATTATTCATGTGAATGCCACACTTCCAGAGCTCTGCTTGGCTAGCATGAGAGCACTGAAATAGAAATTGGGTTGAAAAGCTGCTATTTCGCTGCTCACTCAGGCAGCAAATTTCCAAATCATGTACAGGTTTTCTTCCCTGTTCTTCAAGATCGCTCTGCATGTTTGTGGCTTGACTGCCATACTGCAGGCGGGAGGAAAGAAGTGGCAACCAAAGCCAAGTCTCACTGGGAGCACAGCGGGTACCTCTTTTGTGAACATGCTCTCTGTCTGCTGACTCACCAAAAAAAAAAGCAGCTTTCCCTGCAGATTCCATTGCAATTTCAGTCTGCAGTCCAAATACGTGAAGTCCCACTAAGGAGAAAGCTATACAGCCCCCGGTTGCTTCATACCTGTCATACACACACTTAATTTGTCAAGTGACCTACATTGGCTCTACATCGTACCAAGATACACAGCAGTTTCTTCTTAGTGCCATTCAGTTTTGCATCTATGCAATTAGCAGCAATGTTTAAAACAAACAAACAAACAAACAAACCAAAACAAAAAAAACATTAAAAAAAACAGCCCAAGCAGCAGCCTGATGGAAAGTCATTAGTACTGTGAAATAACTGTGAGATGAAGATTCTGTGACCTCACTTTTCATGCTGATCAGCTGAGGAGCAGCACTTCCCCAAGAGCAGATGCAATCAAGGGCTGACAGAGCTGGAACTGATTGACTCAAGAACCTCACCAAACAGTGTCTGTAGTCTAGTACAAACAGACGCTACCTTGCATAAGGGCAAACAGATTTGGCTGTGGGACTGCAGGTGCAGAGGTACCTACATCACCTCCACATGCGTATTTCTATAGGCTGCTTGCTTTGCCTTTCCTCTCTTACACACATCTGTGATTCAGCTCCCATCACAAACATCTCCTAATGAACATCTGACATTCTCCATGAGTTTTATCCTACAGCTCTTCTGTGTGGCCAGGACACATAGTATGGTATACATTCACATTATTATGTCAGTGTAAGAGGCTGGAAATGCAGGCACAGGGTCTGTGCTACCAGCATACACGGCCTGGCTGCATCCTAATGCCATACTGGAAAGCCAGGGCACACCAGTGTCCTTGCTCAGTGTCTTGATTTTCATGGGAAAGAAACAGGTAGACGTGAAAAGATACAGATGGGTCTGGATGTCAGGGGTAGGACTGTAAGCACACTGTAAACCTGGGGCCTGGACTAAGGTCCAGAGCTTTAAAGGCTGATATGCAGGCACCAAATGTGATTAATGTCACTATACATGAAAGTCCTGCACATCTCCAAGGCTCTGGGCTGCTGTGGCCAGTCTGACAGCAGAAAGACAGATCTCCAGAGGGCTGATGCTGCTTTTTGGGAGCATTTCACACTGCACTTACCACAACTGTCCTCTCTGCTCTTTGGCTGCAGCTACAGCAGAGGCTCTAGGAACAGCAGTAAGAACAAGACCATGCTGTACAGAACTCCTAGATACAGTGATTTCCAGGCTCCCTTTTGACCCAATAGTAAGATAACCCGTATTTCAGATGCTTATGTACCATTTAACCATACACTTAACACCTCTGCAGCTTGTTCACACATTACACGCTCACAGTCTTAGTGCCACCAATGGGGCCAACATCTCTAGTGACAACTGTAAGGAAAGGAACGCTATTTTTAACCTGATTACTATTGACAGCACGCCGCACACACACATTATGGGAAACCTGTGGTCTAGATTTCCTAAAGAAAGCTCAGTCATCAGTGAGCAGTGCTCCCAACAGTGGGCGATGCCACCCTCACCACCCCAAGACCCACCTTGGCAGTGGGAGCTGCCACCCTCCCGTACCCCCTGCTGCACTTTGTCTCCTGTCTCAGCCCCATTTCCTCCCCTTGCCAGAGCACCCCAGACCATCTCAACCCCAACCCTTCCTCCTCCACATGTGATTTCTTGATGCACAGCAGCCTGTGTTGAGACAAGCAGCAGGTTATTATAACCTACAGCTAGATGCTTTGAGAAAGATTAAAAACCCAACCAGCCAACAACAACAAAACAACAGGCAGAAATTCTGGCTGGAAAAAGAGGACACAACTAGGAAAACCCAAATGGGTTGCAGCTGTGGCCAGCATGACGCTCCTCATGATGTGCCTGTTTCCCTCTGAATAGCAAACAACGGTGACAAATATATGTGGTGTTTCATTGCATTTTGGGTAGAGATACTAGACTCCTCAGTTTAATGGTGGGATGTGAAATTATCAGTTCACAGCCTCGAGCATAGAGACAATAACTGGTGTGGCAGACATTGTCAGTGCTGTGTATTTTTAGACTGCTGTAGGCGTTTGCAGTCATTTTTACGTGCCTTGATGATTTTTCACGTGTTTCTTCCAGCAGGAATGAAGATGACTTCCTGAGCTGGGATATAATGACTGGTGTGCAAAAAAATGACCCAGTTACTGTGTTTTGCCTTCAGGTCAGGGCAGATTGTAGATGGACAAGAGCAATTCTGGGGCCACAAAGCCACTCCTTCTGCTTGCTCTCTGAAGGGCTTTGCAATCTCAGCCAGAAACATTTTTCATAGCTCTGCCCATTTTACCATGCTCTGAAGCAGGGATTTGCTCCTCAGGGGTTGCAGGAAGGTTTTGCTCACAGATGCTGCTTTTCCCCCTTGCGCTCCCTGAAGGCATGCTGTCCTTGGTACAACACCAATTAATCCTAGGTGCTTTAATTTCATTACGAAAGAAAACCTGTGAACGTTTTATTTTAGCTGGTGACAGACTCACAGTTCCTATGAGATCAGTGCCGAGTGGTTCAGGAAATAATATTGTTTTTCCACAGGACTCTGGCAGGGCTGAGCTGAGCCCTGCAGGGAGCTGGGACAGTGGAGCAGCGGGAGAGCTTCAGGGCAGCACTTGGCTCCTTGCAACTCCCCCATTGCAAGGACGGTTACGTCCAACAACTTTCTTGGGGCTGGGAACAGGTTTCTGAGATGACACTCGGACTATGGTTCATCTCTGATCAAACCGGGGTTTGTTGGGAGAGTGAGACAGTGAGACCAAGGGATGACTCTCTCATACATGAGGCTTTTCAGCAGCTTCCACTAAAAATCCTCATTTCCAATTTAAACAGTAAGTTCCTCAACGTAATGGTTACATGTTGACAGTTTTTAATATCTATAAATGTATGTGCATGTATGTGCATTCACGTGTGCAGATGTGTGTGTGCAAACAGGTGTCTCAATGTATAATCACACCCACAATGAGACTCAGACCACTTTTAAAAAGTGCTTTTTGCTCAAAGATTTACTCTTAAGGGCTCTGAAAACTGGATAAAATTTCCAGCACCTCCTCCTGCAGTGCTTGGGTGCTTCTCATGGCCTGAATTTGAGCTTCTTTGACAAGAGGAGTCATGAGATGCAGAGGGGCAAAAAAACCCCAAATGTGTTTAATAAGTCAACCAATGCTTAAAACAAACATCCATGACTGGGTGTGCATGAAAATCACAGGACCCAGCTTTCTCTCCAAATTGTCCACATTTGGTTCTGCCTAGTGCATGGTGAGCCTTGAAATTTAGGAAAAGTGGTGTGGGAAGACAGTAAAGGAAGATTTCAGATCTCTAAAGTGGTCTCTATAGAGCAGCTGGCACCACCAAGACAGAAACGTGGATGTGCACAGGGTTACAAGCATTTTCACTGCGTTATAATTCAATGAGTCCAAAAGGCACGGTGGGATCATTAAAACTGAACCTACACCCCCCAACCTGTTGGTCCCTCTCCCCCTTGGCTGTCCTGGGAAAGAAAGCTGGTAGCAGTATGGTTCTGCTCACTTCTGTCAAGGAGTTTTTACTGATATGAGGGAAATGTGCCCTGTGACATGTGGAAAGGGCTTGGACTATTGTATTGAAAGTAGTATGCTGTCCTTGTTGGATCTGTTCCAGGATACGTTGCTGCTTTTCCATTCAAGAGTCATGATGATCATTCACACGCATTTTTAATCAGTTTGCTGTGATTTAGCAACAGGAAACGTAAAAGGCAGAGTCATGTAATTACGCTCCAGGAACAATTGGTCTGTTTGAGCTTAATGTCAACATGTTCTGTGCACAAGGTGCTGGCGATATTTTTGGATGTCTATCTCATTTTCTGGAATGGATCCCTGGAAGAGGAAGGTGAGGGCAGTGGGCAGCAGGCAGTGAACACCAGGTGTGGGCAGGACATGGAGAGGATTTGGAGTGAAGGCGGAGCTGGGAAGGGGTGGGAAAGACCCAGCCAGGGCAATGGGGGGGTCCCAGGTGGGCAGAGCAGGAGCCCTCAGACCAGCCAGCTCCCCACATGCAGCTTCTTCCTTGCACCACACTGGTGGGGAAGGATCTTGTCCTTCCTCCCTCTCTCCCCTGCCCTGTCCTGGGAGTCCGGACTGACTTAGAACCATAGAATCACTTTGGTTGGAAGAGACCATCAATGGTATGATTTTTCTCTCATTCCCCAGAGCCAGACAGAAGAAAACAGCAGTGAGAGACAAACTAACTCTCTTGTTTCTTTTAAACATCAGCCACAGCCTCTGAGGAGCAGGAGAAATGGACCTCTCTTACTAAGCTGTAAATTGCTGTTGCCATATCTAAAGGATTATGTTGGGCTATATACATTTTGCTACATTAGATCAGCAGCATCCTTTTATGTTTTTTACCCCCAGTTTGACAAAAGAGCTGGATCCTGGTTGCTTTTATCAGGTAAACTCTTCAGGACCTGAGAAGCACACCCAACCAGTTGGGCCCACACATCTTTGAGCAAGGTCTGCAGAGATGGGATCCCTTCCCTACCCCAAAATGCTTGCACGGAGCCAGGTTGGAAGCTGGTCACGTACCCTGACTAATACTGGTGGATTCTGAGGTTGTTAAAGAGCTCATGGCTATTTCACCTGAAGAGGGGGTAGAAGGCGAGTACTTACAAGTACTTATTGTGTGCGAAGGTCCAGATGGCAAAACGCTACATCAGCAATAAAGCTGCTTCAGTAGTACCCTTGCAACAGAGCTGTCCCATAACACAGTTAAACATATAGTGGAACTGGGATCGGATCTTACTATGTTTTATGGGTTTTCTCAAATACCTGAGAACAGTAACTATAGGACAGACAAAGAAAGATTTTAGCGGAGTGTAGACATGGCCTTACAACAGCAGTATTTTTCTCATTACTATTTCCATTCTGAAAATGGATTTTTAAAGGATTTCAGGAGTGTTCAGTGTTTTCAACACATTCACCATCTGCCTGGGGAGGATGCCCTGAAGTCCTCTGGCAGGTGTCCTCCAGGTCTGGCCACGCCATCTGGAGATGATACTGTCCCAGAAGTGAAGTGTGTGATCACCTCTGAAAGCATTTCTTCGCTATGCTGGTGAGTATTAAAGAAAACCTGCAGCACTCGTCATAGCAGTGTCGCCTCATGCTCCTCCACATTGTGATGAGCAAACCTCAAGCCTTTCTGTGCTGCAGTTGGGCTCTGAAACCTGGATGCAACTGGGTGATGTGGCAGACTGGGCTGAACTGCACTGTTTAAAGGCAGATCAGCAGATTTCAGTCAACTAGAAAATTAACTAATGCCTGGGAGTTCAAATGAAGACCAGGGGGCTGCACACTCCTTATGTGGGAGAAGCACAGCTGGGCTCCAGGATCACCAAGCTTTCGGGAAGCAGGTGTCTCTAATAGAAGAGGGTGGCCTCCTGGTGTGCTGGAAAGAGCAGAGATGACCGAGTCTGTACCACTGAATTGCCTCTGCAAAGAGTCTGTCTGGATGATGGGGCAGAGCACACCCTCAGCAAGTGTGCAGTTTACACCAAACCAGGAGGAGTGGCTGATAGACACGAGCATTGTGCTGCCTTCCAGAGGGACCACAACAGCCTGAAGGAACCTCGTGGAATTCAACAGGGAAAAGTATCAAGTACTGTACTTGGGGAGGATCAACTCCAGACACCAGTAAATGCTGGGGGGTCACCCGTCTGGAAAGCAGCTTGACAGGAAAGGACCTGAGGGTCCTGGTGGGCACCAGGTTGAACATGAGCCAGCAGTGGGCCCTTGTAGAATAGAAGGCGAATGGGATCATGAGCTGCATTAGACAGAGTATTCACAGCAGGTTGAGAAAGCTGATCCTTCCCTTCTGCTCAGCACTGCTGAGGCCACACCTGGAATGGTGTGTCCAGTGCTGGGCTCCCCAGTACAGGAGAGAGGTGACATGCTGGGGAGTCCAATGAAAGGCTACAATGATGATTAAGGGACTGGAGCACTTCCTATATGAGGAAAGGCTGAAAAAGCTTGGACTGTTTAGGATAGAAAAGGCTCAGGTGGAATCTTATTAATGTACATGAATACCTGAAGAGCGAAGAGGACAGAGCCAGGCTCTTTTCAGTGGTGCCCAATGGCAGGGCCAGAGGTAACGGACTCAAACTGAAGAACAGAAGGTTCCCTTTGAACATCAGGAACCACATTTTCACGGTGAGGATGACCAAGCACTTGCACAGGTTGTCCAGATAGGCTGTGGAATCTCCGTCCTTGGAGATATTCATAAGCCATCTGGACATGGTCCTGGGCAACCAGCTCTAGGTATCCCAGCTTGAGCAGGTGGGTTTGGACCTGGTGACCTCCAGAGATCTCTTCCAACCTCAACCCTTCTGTGATTCCATGAATCTAATTTCTCCCACCAGCATGTGCTACTACTGTTTTGCATTAAAATTCTCTTAGCAATGAAGTGACAGAGAGAAAAACTGGTAAATGATGGATGATGTTCACGACCTCTTTCCAGTTCTCAGCTTCTGGAGGCAGGAACAAGCAGCACATTCCCGCACAGCGACAGGAGTAGCTCTAGGAAATAAGTGTTCCCAACATTGTGCCATGTGGTCCTCGGCACAGGACCAGCGATGGTGGAAACAGCACGCCTGACGTGGACGGAGAGACAGGACGTCCACATGGGCTTTTGTGGCTGAAACGCATGCCCCAGCTCTCCGAGGACATGGGAAATGCTGGTTCCTGGCTCCTCCTGTAGTCAAGCCACTCTTTTTGAGTTGGAAATCCATCTCCCAGCTCCCTGGCAATTGCTTTTGTGGTAAATACAGTTGGGGCTGAACAACAATAATAAGGATAGCTTTTCTGCAATTAATTATTTTCAAAAGGAACTGGGATTCAGCCAAACGCTAATGAAGTCAGAGGGAAACGGGAGCTGGGCCATGCATGAAGCAATGAAAAAGCTTCACTGGCAGCTTAAGAGCTGTGTCGTTTTCTTCACAAAACCAGATGGATACATCTTTCTGCAGCCCTTTGCAGTCACTTTTCACACTCGAGCTCTCCATTCCTTCTGCAAACAATATCGCTTAAATCCTACGCTAGTATTTTAAAAAATAAACTAATACAATATGATAGACTAATGTACAGTGGAAAAGCCTGAGCCAGAGCTTGAAAATATTAACAAAGTGAATGAGAAATAGCTTGTTTAGTCTGAAATAACTTGCTTAGTGTGGAAAATAAGTCGGGGAGAAAGGCAAAATGGAAATAAACCAATGCAAATATGCTCAAGGTTTGAAACAGTAAGCATGTGTGGGATTTACTGCACATACCATATCAAGCTGACCTGCAGACGGGCCATGGCCAAGGACATGGACAAGTCTGGCAGGCAGCTTATTCTTACTTTGGATATCCAGAGGTTCTGGACAAATGCTCAATGTCTTCTGATACCATCCCAGGTTTCTAGGCAGAAGAAGAAACCACCACATGTGGAAAAGACCCAGGCATATGTCAACCTCAATTACATGTCTAGGAATAGTATACCTGAGTCCCGCTCTTCTGAACAAGGTACGCTAATCCACTTCAACCTCAGCAGTGTGAACAAAGGGGAAATGCACCTAAAGTCAGGGCATGATGAACTAGGCCAACATTGTCAGCTTTGCTCCAGTCTGTGCATAACATGGGACCGAAAAAATAAAGACAACACTGGAATCTGCCAAGACTGCACATCACCTGCTGATGATGGTGGAAGCCATCTTCAGAGACAGCAAAGAGGCTTTTTCTCTCGGTTAGTAAAACAGGAGGGGTGGTGTAAGACCTTGGCGACTTAGGCTTGGTTTCTCCAGATGCTGCCCTTGAGCTGCAATGCCTGCATATGTCCTCTGTTATGTTTCCACGCACAAATCCCAAAGCATATTACACAGGGGACACCAGGCAAACTTGTAGGGGAAGATGAGAAACAGAGAAGTAAAGTATTGTCACAAGTGGCAAATTTAACTGACCTATGAGCATCCTCTTGCCAGGCCAATGGCTTAAGCTTGGAGTGGCTTTATTAAGCAAATGAAACGATAATTTTCTTTCTGAGGCAACAGGGGACTCTACACAGAAAAGAAGCCCTGGTCATCAACGCATCAAATTCTGTAAACAGGAGCCTTGGGATCAATAGAAAACAGGAAAAAAAAAAAAAAAAAAGAAAAAAAAGGGACTAATGTTCTTTCAGAATAACAGAGGATAAAATAGGACAGCAGGCGATGCAGGTGAAACAGCCCTCAGGAGAAATGCACCAGCACTTTGTGGTTATTGCTTTGGTACTGCCCTGTATGCAAGCCAGGAGTCAAGAGCTGGGATGGCTCAGAGCATCAGGGCTTGCTCTGTACCCCAGCGCCTGTCTGAACAACTAACCAGAATAAAGAGAACACATAATCCGCTGTGGTT
Organism: Pampusana beccarii; assembly: GCA_013399365.1. Classification (NCBI taxonomy): domain Eukaryota; kingdom Metazoa; phylum Chordata; class Aves; order Columbiformes; family Columbidae; genus Pampusana; species Pampusana beccarii. The sequence continues at coordinate 1,691,491 of VWYH01009141.1, forward strand.
TGCAATTTCTGTCTCTACTTTTTGGGTTCTCAGGTGTTAAAAGTGGGGTTTTTCTTTTTCTGAAGCCATTATATGCCGTGCAAAAGTGCTGTGGCCATTCACAGCACCAGATGTGCATGTATACAGCAGAGTAAATTAAATGGGGAGAGTGTTAATGCTGATACAGGCAGTCATTCTCCTTACAACTACTGCCATTTCTAAATGTGTTTAAATTAATAAAGAAGTGAGCAGAAGAAGAGCATTGAGAGGAAGCGCTGTCATCAATGTGGATGGGTGAATGTGATGCACAGATAATACATGCACCTTCGCAGAACTTGTACTCTGCTCATTTTATTACTCTTCAGGTCTCTTGTTACAGGATTTTAAAATGTGTCTCTTTTCTGACTTACTCATCCAAGACATTGAAAATTATGGAAGAACTGTTGAGGATGGAAAGGAAGAAGTTGTTGGGGAAACAATCATATGTGTCTGAATCAGAGACAATTTGTCTGCTGGTGACTTATGTTTTTGTTTGTTTATTTTTACAAAGCTGAGTCCTTTAATTTTTTTTTCTTTTTCTTTTTCTTTTTTTTCCACAAAGAAGCCAAACAATTGGGAGAACAAGGCAAGGTGATGGTGAAGAGGCAGGGCTGAAATATAAAATGTCCCAGTCCCTGCTGGGGTCAGACACTGCTCAAGTCACTTCACCTGCATCTTATCTCAGCCTCATGTAAGATGCAATCAACTCACCGATGTAGCTTAATGTTTTCTTGCTATAAAGCACCTTTATCTCAGGGCCTACATTTAATAAACATGTGGGGAATTATTAAATAACAGCAATGACAGTACTACCAAATCAGCAGTGTGCTTTTCCATAGAATTTGACACCTTTTCAAAGGAAGAAAATAGTGAGGCTGCTTTGGACTCAGCCTTGTTTCCACCTCCCTCCCCAGTGCTGACCCTCAGCAATGCCATAGAGGCCCTGCCCTCTCTGGGACAAGGTCCTGTGACGAAACTCTCTGAGAAAAGCTGCTTTTCTTGTTACTTTGAAGGTGTCTCAATAGCAAGCCTGTTTTTCTTCTGCCTTATTTTTGTCCAACCCACTTATTATTTAAGCAAGAGGATTTTTTCCTACAGCCTGGTGTGTTCAGAAGGGCAAGGTCTCCATCAAATTCCCATTTCGTCCCTTCTGTTTAAGCACGTGGAGTTGTTGCCATTAATAACTAGTTAACGGCTTCTGCGGGGAAAGGGGCTTGATCTGTCACCTCTTCGTGTCAGCTCTTTCACTGCAGAGGTGCTGTGTGAAACCTGTGTTGGATTTTTCGGGTTTTGGGGCGCTCTCAGCTCCAGCTGTAGGCTGCGGTGGGTGCTGGTCAGACCCCAGCACCCCTCCAAACAGATGAGGCTTTCCACCCTCTGGGATCCTCCTGTGAAGTGCCCTGGTGGCCCAAAAATCCATGTGCCCCTTCCCTACAAAAGCAACCCCTCACCTCCCAGTTTCTGCTTATCACAGGTGAGGGCAAACAGGTCCTGACTCGTTTAAGACACCTGTGTGCCTTCCAAATACTTCTTCTCCTTGTAGTTTCCCTTTCCCAGCTTACCCAATAGCACCATATAAGCCCATATTTTATGGTACGAGACATACTCTCCTGGCTGCACAGCTGTCATCTGTCACACGCTGGGAGGCCCAGCAGGAGATGATGCCTGGTACCCACCACTGGGCTCCTCAGCCCGCCCGTCCTAGCGGTGGGTACCTGCATCAGCAGAGCTGGGCCAGTGTGGGCATCTTCCACCAGAACCTCCCTGTCAGCAGCTCCTTGTGAGCTACGGGTATGAACTTTCTCACTGCAATATGGCCTTGGCCAGGGCAGCATTGGCCAAGTCACCATTACAGCCAAAATCTGCCTCCCCCACGGGTGTGAGGCAAGCAGCACCCTACCCAAAAACCTTGTCTACCCCCTTATCATCCCTAAGACAATGACACACCTAATGAGCTCCATGGCCTGTAAAGAGAACAACCAAGCAGCAGTCTCTGAGCAAGTTACTTGTGGCATGAATATATTGGCAGGTGTACGTGGTTTTTTTAATCCTCCTGCCACAGCGAGAAGATAAAATTCCCAACACAAATCGTAACTATGCAGCAAGTATCTAACATAATTACAGTAATTATATTGTCTCTGCACTCTCTTATAAATCAGTGACAGTATATATTTAATGAGCTCTTTCCTGTTCAGCAGGTTGCTCCCAGCCACTCCAATTTGCAACTGCAATGCAGAGATATAGTATCTTGAAATAACATTAACCCTTGGAAGCGATGCCCCTTTCTGCGGGGATGCAGACGGGTCTGTCAGAGCCAGGCTTGACTCTGCGTGCCCTTCCCTGCACCATCAGAAAGCACAAACAGGCTTTGCAGAAAGCCCCTGCACAGGTCTGATTTGCACTGGTGAGAAAAATGCTGCCAGTGCTGCCTGTGTGAGCAGGATGCGGTGGATGTGAGCACTGTCAGGATGTAACCTGCTTGTATGTAACCTGCGTGCAGGTTGCAAGTGGCTCAGCCCACAGTGGTTTATATTGTATAGTCTGATGCCATGTCACAGAACAGAATCATAGAATCACTTCGGTTGGAAAAGACCTTGAAGACCAACAAGTCCAACCATTATCCTAACACTGTCAAGTCCACTTCTAAACCATGTCCCTAAGCTCCTCATCTACACACCTTTTAAACACCTCCGGGGATGGTGACTCCACCACTTCCCTGGGCAGCCTGTTCCAGTGCCTGACAACCCTTTCTGTGAAGAATTTTTTCCTAATATTCAACCTAAACCTCCCCTGGTACAACTTGAGGCCATTTCCTCTCATCCTATCACTTGTTACTTGGGAGAAGAGACCAACACCCTCCATGCTCCAACCTCCTTTCAGGTAGTTGTAGACAGCGATAAGGTCTCCCCTCAGCCTCCTTTTCTCCAGTTCCTGCAGGAAAGCCAAGGTTTTTCTTGTCTTTTTGCAGCAGCCAAATATTTTTGCAGCTCCTGGGCTAGCAGGTGTCCAGGAAATAGTCCATGTGCTTTGCCTGTGCAATGGCAGCTCTGGAGGCACAAGCAGAGCACGTGTGGCAATGCTGATGCTCTCTGTGCACAGAGCGTGCAGCTGGACCAGACCGCTTGGCACATCCTGTGCATCCCAGTCAGTGGGGAGGTGACACAGGTCACCCTGAGGACGTGCCACATTTGAGCCATTTAAAATCCAGCACTCCTCTGCAGAGAAGGCTGTTACCTTGGTACATCAGGGACAAAATCAAAGCTCATCATGTCTGTCACTGTGAACACAGCTGAAGCAATCCCCTGCCTGCAGGAAAGGCAGCACACAGCCCTGCGCTAATGCACCTACACCTGCCTGCCACTGCCATCCCAAAAGTTCCCTGCCCTCCCCAGCCAAGACCCTGAGCTGTGTCCCCTGCTTGAGACCCATAAACCCACCCACTGACATGCAGGGAGTTTAAGAGCCAGCTCTAAAAGCTGAAAATGAGCACACAGAAGAGGCCCAGAGCCAACTCCCCGGTACCTGGTGCCCCACACAGTGGAGCTGCCCCCCAGCCCTTCCTGACATGCCTGGCCAGAGGAGACCATGCCCTTCCACCTGCCACCCATGGGAACAGGGTGACACCTGCAGCCCTTGCCCTGATGTGTGGGTAGGAGAAAGGTGGGAAAGGTGGACAGCTCAGGGGACACCAGCGCTCAGCCAAGTGTTCCCGAACAACAGAAACATCTAAAAAAATAATGGAAGTGGAGGGATAAATGCCAATTTTAAAGCAATTTGCTTTAAGCAAAACCACCAAAGTAGGGTGATCACATTGAACTTGTGTATCCCCAACAGCATCTTTGGCATTGCTGGGGAACTGCTCCTCTTCCTCTTCAGCAACTGGTGTCACCTGGGGGCTGAAGACAAGCAGAGTTACAGAGGTTTAAATAATAACACAGAGCTACAGCTCATGGTGACAGCAGCATTGTCGCTTTTCACAGCAGTGACGTACCATCTGCCAACCACACAGACACATCCTGCACCATGTCCGTCTTAAAATGCAGTGACAGTAGAGGGAAAACTACTTTGGTAAACTTCTTTCAAACTTACTCTATTTATTTTAAAGGAAGTAAGTTGAATTTTGAGTAGATCACTAAGTCTGTGGAGGCCTCAAATATTCAGATTAATGCTTAGATTTTTGTTTTGTTTTGTTTTATGGCTATCATGAGACACATGCAGCTGTAGTTCAGAGGAGCATTCGGCATGTGCCTTATCTTCATTGACTTCAGAAGGATTTAGGCTTGTGCTTTGGTGCTCTCCTAGACAGAAACACATTCCTGGAGCCTCATGGTGGGTCCATATGGTGACTTCTCCCACAATAAGAGTCTGCTTAAAACAAAAACTAATCAAACAAGCAGTCTTGCACCCTCAGATGCCTAGGGAGTTTAAACTCACATTGCATAGTGCAGGTTTGTCCTAAGGGTGCAGACACCATGCTTCACCACCCCAAAAAGCGGCTTTTCTTCTTGAATCTCAACTTGTCAAATGAAAAATAAGCAAACTAACAATAATTTCAGCAGATGGTATATGTGGATCTCAGGAATTACTTTCCCGTCAGATAATACAAACAAGGTAGCAATTCAGAGCTCAATGTGAATACACACTTGCTTGAAATCTGTCCCCCAGCTATATAATGTCAAGTCGGCTCAAAATTTTAGGCACACTATTATTTGATTTAAACTGTCCCCTTCGCATTTTTTTCCCCCTCACTGCTAACCAGGTCAAATGTACTGGATTTTCAGATGCTTCGCAGGATAAGGGGATTCTCTGTCTGGGGCTGGACCTGCAGTGACATCTCGTGGTCCCCCACAAGGCGGGATGCTGGCGGCCAGGTGGCACAGCCCCCTGACCCAAACTGGCACCGGTGCCCCTGGACCACAGCACTGACCAGCACGGATGTCCCAGGGGACTCACCTCCACCTGCGGCAGCTGAATGCCCAGGCAGGGAACCAGACACACACCTCCTCCTGCGGCACCAGGGGAAACTTCAGAAATGCCTTTCTGCATGGAGATAAACAAACCCTGAAAATCAGATCGCTGCACTGAGAGCCTGTGGGTGGGCTGTGCTCGCCTGCAAAGCCTTGGGTGCTTCTAACTCGAGACAAGCAGAGGAATTTTAACCTGCCGCCTCCCATGTTTGTGCCCGTCTGAGACTCACGTGTGAGCAAGATGCTCTGCCCTTCGTCACTACTTCTTTTGTTGTGACTCTCAAATGATTTCCCACTGAAAACCAACATGCTTGCTGTTGGCATCTTAGCAGAAGAGATTAAATCCAACATTTCAGTGTTATCTGATTTTCCCATGCCTGTAGTTCATTGTAGAATTTCACCACCTACTCATTTGTTTTCTTCACACACAAGTGCATTTGGAGAAAATACAATCCTTGGAAGAATATTTAGTTAGACTGTAATCAGCTTGGATAGAAATCAGATAGTTCACTTGCTTGAAAAATGGGAAGGGAGGAAGAAATTAAACAAATAGAAATATTTCTTTCCCACAAACTTAGGGCACTAAACACTTTTATGGCAAAACTATAGCATGAGAAAGAAAATAGTTGAAAAACTTCACAGGAAACACTGCTTCTGAGCTGTTACACTAAAAATAACACGAAAACCAAAGTAAAAGATATGATTCATTAGATGTCATCTGTGTTCATTAAAAAAAAAAACCAACCACACAACAGGAAAAGACTCGTGAGCTTTTCCCAGGGCAAAATAACCAGACACTCCATGTAAATGATTCGATATATCAAGATTTAAGGTCAGATTTGCAGTAACTGAGTCATGCCAGGAGAACGTGCAGAATGGTGACACCTAAGACCAAAACTGGTATTTGAAAAGCCCCTCTATGCTGTCTAATCCATCCAAACACTACATCCTGGAACAGAGAAGTGGGGTACACTGGTGAGCCACTGGAGCCTTGAGCTTGGGGACCACCCCAAGAGCCCATCCCTTGCGGTACCAGTGAAGGGAAGGAAAGCTTGTAATTACGTTACGCAGAAACGCAGATGCTGTCCTGCATCTTGTACGCCCCTCCAGTCAGTCAGCTCAGGTTTAACAAGAGCACATGATCACAAGTGTCAGGACGAGCAGCTGTATTTCTTTTCCTTGACTATGTGTAGCTTTTCTAACTGCCTTGTAGGCATCTATGCAAGTTTCACAGCAGTGTGCAGCCTAAGACACAATGCAAATATAGTTAGGAAACCTTAACATATTTTCCAGTTACTTTCAAAGTACTGAAAGTGAAAGCTGATGTTTCTTCCAGTGCTTTGGCATGTCTTGAGAGCAGAACAGGGTGATCAGTCCTCTACTCTGACAATTCTCCAGTTCATACTACGTTTGCAGAAATAAGAGAAAGGTCAGCTGGGGAGGAGGTCAGGAGACCGCCCAGGGCAGCCACCTGCCCCAAGGCAGGATTCACCTCTGGCTAATGCATTCTCATCAGATACATCCCTGATTGCCTTGCACGTCTGAAGAGCCCCCCTTGGTGCCCTCTTCCAGTGCTCCATAATCTTTCCTGTTGCACAGTTCCTCCCTAGTGACTAATCTAAATCTTCTTTGATTCGATAAGCCTATTATTTCTTGTTCTAGCCACCACAAACATAAAAGACACTGAAAAGATGAAAGGAATAAATTGTTCTCTTTGTGTTTAGAGACTTGGATTTCCTTTGAGTATTCTGTAGGCAAACCTACTCAAACTCCTTCGTTCTTCTTATATTTTTCATGTACTTATGTTCTCATGTTTTCTAGACATCTGTTAAATCTCATTGCTCTTTGCTGAAATGTCTCTGTTTTTTACCTAACAAGTATGACGTATAAAACTAGACCTGATACTTCAGCTGATGCCTCTCCAGAGCTGAACAGAAAGAGGTGGTTTATGTCATACGGATGATACAGTCTTTAAATATCTCAACGCTTCTGTTCATCTGCAGCATCGCTATACTGGTAGAATGGGTCACAAAATGAATGCCAGCTGACCACCTGACCTTTTTGTGCCAAGCTGACCTTTAATTCCTCTCTTCCCAGTTTGTAAACTTTGCCAGTTCTATCCAATTTCTCAAGATAACTTTGAATCCTAATTCCATCCTTCAGCATGCTTTCAACCTCATCTGCCTCAACACACAACTAAAAACTGTCTCTTTTTTTCCCCTGCTATATATCCTACCTGAAAGAGATCACAAAGCAGTCACGAAATCTCTCTTGTGCGTGTGTATTCTGAAATTCAACAATCACCGCTTGTGCTTTTTTTTTCCTGCTATACCCCTCAAAAGAAAAAAAAAAGAAAAAAGAAAAAACAAGACACAAAGTTATTTGTTTGGTTGTTTGTTTGTTTGTTTTTTCTTAAAAAAACCCACATTTTTACTGTAAGCACTGGTAAGAAAACATAAAACAGTGAAACAGTAGACCATCTTCCCCACAGGGACATGTATAGGAACCTACAGCATGTTCAAAAAGTGTGTGTGCTGTGAAAGTAATCTCTACACTTATGAAGTTTTAAAACTGATTTGTAATTATATTAAAGACAGTGCTGTTGATGTTTGCTAAGGAATGCTCAAATATAACATTAAGAAGAGGAGAGAATAGGAAGACCCGCTCAATGCTTTAAACACAGTTCTTTTCCTCTCTGACTTGTTTTTCATTTTTACATGGGAGGAGCAGGATTTTAACCTATGTTGGAAACAGTTTTGTATTTAAGTCAGCAAATTTAAGTGGTTATTTCAAACTGCTCAGCACAGTAATTCCTGTTCTTTCACGTTTTAGATTAGACTATAAAGCTGTGGTCTGCTTGTTTCAGAGTCCCACCATTGAGCAATGCAGCACCCTGGGACCGGATTCAGTGCATCAAAGCTGTTGATTCCTACTGTCCTGACTAAATAGTGTTACAGGATGAATCTGACATTCACAGTGAGAAAGTTACTGCAAGCTTTGGTAAAGATGTTAAAGTGAGAAAAGTGTTGTTCAGCACCTTAATTTCTCCTTAAAGTAGAGCAAAGAGGGAAATAAAAAACATTTCAAAGCATGAATACAAATTTATACTAAAATTCAAGCTATTACAAGCCTTAGTTCGAGTCCTTCTGTCATCAGAAAAGGTTATTTATACCATAGCAAACAGAACCTCCAGATTTTAAGGCCATTTTCCACCTTTACCATTTAAACTTTTGGCTCCATTTTAAGCAACCAGCAAGCTGGGATTATTTATGTAATAACCTCACCCTGTTCAGCCCTGCTGGTGTCACGGCAGTGCTGGTCCTGCTCTCACTCACACCATGGTAAACATAACTCTTCCTCACACGGGCATAAGTTCCTCACTCTGTCAGAGCAAAAAGACAAGACAACTGCCCTGTTGTCTGGAGCTTCACAGGTCCTGCAAGGTATCCACAGGAAAATTATATGTACCGGGAATTGCTCTGCCTTTGTGGACTTCAATAGGAATAGAAAAGTTCCTGGTGGCTTAAAGGAGTTAGTTACAAACAGGAATATCTGTAAACTGAATAATAACTCGTAGAAGACACCTTGTGTAAAGAAGGGGGAAAAAAGAGCTCGTATGGAGCAAAGGAGAAAATCTAGGACAGCAGTGAGAATGACAGAACAAGTTTAGCAATGGAGATGTGCATCAAAAGGATGCGATACCTGAAAGCAACTGAAAATCTTTGAAAGAGACCTTTCAGAGAGTTATAGTCAGTGAAACACTGAAGCATTTTTGGTCCAAGAAGACAAGATGCATATGAATCCTAAATAGAAAGTGCTCTCATAGTGATGTGACAAATTAGGATTCTTATGTACAAATACAACTTCCAACCACAGAGGTCCCTGTGCTGTAGCTATTTTCACTTGGACACATAAGTCAATATTTGGCAGCTCTGAAAATACCTTTGCTTCATGTGCTCTTGAAAGAATAAAGTTAGAAAGAGCGAAAAGTAGGAAATTTGGTGCCCAGCAAACAATCCAGAAGAGAGAAACTCTTTTTGACTCTGCAAATTACATTTTTACATCATTTCACTAATGGCTGTGTGCAAAGGAGCAAGTTCATTATAGAGCCACAAATTCTTTCTGTCACTAGAAATAACAGGTGACCTGAAAAAAAATCCACAGTCCATACAACCCAGTATTGAGCTGAGTTGCAATTGTTTTGTGAGCTGAAGCAATGACTTCATGTACAACCTTGAAGCACTTGATGACATAAGTCAGTGCCTCCCATTGCTGGTGAGGAGGAACGTTTCCTTCTGTCCTAAGAACAGAGTGCTTCAGATGTACTGTTCTTCATCTCCTCCATTCATGAGCAATGACCACTTGTCCCCTTCCTCCTCAACAAAGCCATTACGTCTCGGCAGCTTGTCTGAAGTCAAGGAAGAGAGAGACACTTGGCTAATCTGATCCCAAGGAGCCGGTCTGGATGAATCCCTCCTCCTGTCATCCATTCCAATGTGAACGCTGATTTGGGAAGGACTAAGTGGCTTCATGTGGCCTTGAGCTTGTGCTTCATAACTTTCCATGTCTGGCTTCTTATAACTAAGAAGAAAAAAGGGAAAAATCAATGTGTAGAAACGACTTCAGCATTAGAACAGATCAGAAACTTATGGTAACCTAAATGTTACCTGCATTTCAGATGCAATGCTAATGGCTAAGAGTACTGGTCACACGGTGTTAAGACATTTCGGTAGCAAAAGAGAGGGACCCTTCAAATGAGGTTCTTTAAGAAAAATACTGAGTTTGCTGAATTACGAAAAGGTTTGTAGCAGACAATTCCAGGGGAACAGATTCGATGACCCAAAACCCACTTTCTGACTCAATATATTCTAGGTCAAAAAAAAAGCACAGCAATGGCAAGTATGAATGGTCTTCTTCACATATATGTATTATTGTGTTCTCTGGAATCTGAAGTTCTGTTCAGCTGATGTGAAGCTTCAAGGAAGATCGTTGTCCTGCAGAATATACAGCTTCCCTAAGTCTGAAGCCAAATATGTTTGGGGGGTTCTCAACCTCTAAGCACAATGGTGTCCAATACTTAATGGAATCAGCACAAGATCAAAATAATTGGAGAATAAAGGAATTCCTTTATAGAAATTTATCATCCTTTGGATAACTACAAACAGAAAGTTTTTAGGATTAAAATAATGTAGTAGTAGGACTGATTCTGCAAACAGACATGAGCATGGATATAGAGCAGCAAGGTGCAGAAGAATAAACACAGTGCTTCTCTGTTCCTTTCTGGCTAAATTAAATAGACAAAAAAACTAAAACAGGTACAAATCTTTTAAAAAACATCTACCACTGCATTATGGAGAACCACCTTTTGAACTATTTGTTCACTTGATATTCACAGCAAAACCAGTGCTGATCATTACCTCGCTTGGTATTGAACTAGATCTCCAACACAGTTATGGTGTATCCAGTCACACTTTTAGCTGCTAGTTAAAGAATGCTCAGTCTAGTCTTTGTCCAGGTGTGTTCATAATAATGACATCTGTCTATTTGGAGCCAAGGATTAGACAGAACAACCCCAAGCTGAAGGACTGTCAGCTATTTTTAGGTATGCAAAGCCCAAATTAACGTCCCACTTGCGCCCCAGCAGCACTGCTGCCTACAGTCCCCCAATGGCTCAGTGTAAGACAACTTGCCATTTCAGCTGCAGGGAAGACAGCACGACAGACACAGAAGAAGCTGCCATTGCAGCTGATCCCATCCAAGGCTGAAGCACGAGGCCAACAGGCATGAACACACCTAGAAAAAAACATACGGACGTCAGCCAGAGCCGCCTGTCCCTGTAAAGACATTTCTGTTCCTGCATCTCATAGAACAGGTCAGAAGTTCTACAGTGTGACTTGCTGAGACCTCCGTAAACACAACTAGATCAATATATATTTGTTCACTTATTTTTAAATATGTCCCTTCCCTTGCAAGGGATGACCTTTGTACCAATTCAGCTACAAGACTGCAGCCACAAGCTGAGACTATTTGCCCTTTGCAGTTATTCTGCACATATGAAACAAAGCAAAAGGAAGAAAAGACAAGGCAATAGTCCAAGCAAAGGAGGGAGAAGTTACTGATTAAAAAAATGCCTGAAGTAAGTTTTAGGGAGGAATTTGGAGCATGAGAAGACGTCTGACAGAAGAAGAGAGAACGCAAGTAGTAGGAGAGAAAATGTGTGATTCAGGGTGAATAAAAGAGGGAGCACTCAGAAGTGGGATGGTAACTCTGATTAGAGCTGAATTTAAATAAACAGAAACAATCCCCAAGTACTGCTTGGTGAAATAAGAGCAAGGTTTCCATTTAATCATATAATAATCATTCCTAAGAGTTTAAAGTTTGGGGAACAATGATTTTTTCTATAACATGGAAAAAAAAAAAAAAAAAGTCTTCCTTCTGCCAAGTTTTAAATACTCCGTGAATATATTTTTGGTTACTTGAGCAGGAAATCCTGTGAAAGTCGCCACAGAGCTCAACAGAACTTTTGTTTTTGACAAGATGAGCTCTGACAGTCACATACCTGCTGCGATGGGTATGCCAAGCAGATTATAAATTAAGGCAAGAATCAGATTTATTCGTATTCTTCGAACTGTTCTCTTTGATAAGTGAATACTGGCAACTACATCCAGCAAGTCGTTCTGCAAGACAGAAGAGCATTGAAAGATTTCTGCATGCAGTCTTCAGAATACCAAAGCTGAAAGGGGAGCATCAATGATAAAAGAGGACAGGTCAGAACTGTAGTGCTCACTCGGATAAGAACAACATCTGCTGCTTCAATGGCAACATCGGTGCCCGTTCCAATTGCAATTCCAACGTCGGCCCTGGCTAGTGCAGGGGAATCATTGACACCATCACCAACCATCGCAACCTTCCTCCTCCCATTTTGGAGCTCCTGGACCTTTGCAACCTTGTGAGAAGGAAGAACCTCGGCAAAGACTTTTTTGATTCCAACCTGTGTACAAAGAAAGAAATACACCCTGGTTGGTGACAATCTTCATGGTGACAGTAAGAGTCATTTGCTGTTCTGGGTGAAGGGGAAACAAAGGAAGATCAACCAAACTGATTCCAGTGGAGGCAACACTTGCAAGCTACACAGAAAGCTGAAGAGCAACGTCTTTGGCATAAGAAAGGCACTGATTACAGACACCCCCATCTTTACTGCAGAGATGCTGGCGAACCATGCTCTGCTCTTAGCCTCATGCCCCACAGGGCTTCTGAAGCTCTACTGCTCTGGCAATAAGGTTTGATGGTTAAAAGAGACAGTTTTCAGCTCATTGTGCTGCTTGATGCACCAAAAAATGTTTCAGTGAAACACAGAATGCCACGTAGGAACCATGTACAACCAGACAATTACAGGGGAAACACAGAAATGACAAGTACATGCAAGTCTCAGGGAGACTATGAAAATAAAGCAGATGGCTAAATGCTTCTACCCATCCACATCTCAACTAATATGGAGTTGCTACCAATGGCTTTAGCACTGTAGTTGAAAAACAGGTGGGGGTACTACAGAGGGCTGGGATAATGCCCCTGGTTTGGCTGCCTCACGTGGCAGAGATCAGCTTTTCACCACACAAGGTAGAAGCTCTCTTTTAACCTTTCAAAAAGTAACTTTTAAAAAAGTTTTGAGGACTGGCTTACCATTTTTCCAATGGAAAGGAAGTAAGTGCCAAAACCAAAATTAAAATGTAGGTAGGGGCAGACTGAGCTCATTTGAAAACTTCACCCGAGTGCCTGGAACCATAAACTGAAACTTGTTTCTGATGGACAACTTTTCTTAACAAAGAAAGGGGGGCTGGGAAAGCGCTTGACCACAATTGAACGCAAAAACCAAAGTGTGAATCAAAATAGAAGGATTAAAGTGTCACACTGAGAAACGAAAGAGACCTCACAACATAGGAGAACGTGTGGAAAATGGAGAGAGTGGAAATGTAGCAAGGTAGAATTTGGCTTTGCCTTTGGAGCAACATTTATAGTTTGAGACTAAGGAAATCTCATATAGACCAAACCTCTTTTAGACTGCTATGCTTCTTAACAATAATTCTTACTGTAATTGCTATGTTACCCTTAAAGATAATGACAAATTCCCACTTCCCTTATTGGGAACAGGACTAGACCTTAAAGGAACTTTTCTTCATCACTTACCAAACATGATCACCCCTCAGTGAACGGAAGCTGGAGGCTTCGGTTCAGCAACTGACTAATTACTGCAAGAAACTCTGTGCTTGGGAAAAGTACTGACTATGTGTCTTCAGTGCGATCTTAATGCAGCCACTGGCCTTTACTGTGCCATAGGACCTGACCTGATTTTCTGTCCAGTTCAAGAAACGTTAATCTTCATTTAAGGTATCCAAGGAAACACCGAGTTCCTGCTCCAAATCCACCGGGATAAGCAGAGTTTTAGAACCTCATTGTATGCTTTTTTGAGATGCAAAGAAGCAGATACCTGAGTGGCAATGGCTTTTGCAGTTTTTCTGTTGTCCCCCGTTATCAGCACCACGTCTATTCCCATGTTTTTCAGCGTGTGCACGGCAAGGGCTGCCTCCTGCTTGACAGTGTCAGCTATTGCGATCATTCCACACAACACACCTGCACAAAGAAACGTCCTCTGTTAGACAGAGCTGTGGGATGCAAAGTGGCAGCAAGAGAACAAGACTTCCTCGCCACCCACACCGTGGCAGCTTGTGAAATGACACATTCTGAGCAATATTGACACTCATAAGCCTGAACAACTGCCTAGAGTTTTCTAAGTTATCGTTTCTTTCTTACACACACACATATTTTTCTCTTTTATCTGTTTCAGACCAAGCAAAAAACACTTTTGATATTTAGGGACCAGGAGGAAGGGGAGAAGAGAAGGGTAGCTTCTAAATATACCTGACTTCTAGATTTTATGATGTGGACAAGTACAATAGTGGGCTAGAGAAAGTTTTGGTATTTATGCCCAGGTCAGATGTTGAAGCCAATCCTCTAGGAGGAAGCATATAGAGTATCCGGTTTTATGTCCCCTAATCTTTCAGGGTTGTATCTCTATTATAATTATTTTCATATAAAACTGTTGCACCCGCCTTCCAACGCATTGACACAAAGGTGCATCCACATTTTCATCACATGACTTATCAAAAATCTCACGTTGGTTTATCACTGTGTGTTACCTTTTGGAAGTAAGGGCCTTAAGTAGGTTTTACACCCCTGCATCTCTATTTGCTATCCCTAGCAGCGACAGGAATGCCAGCTGTACATCAGGGCCCTTATTTCCATGTTAAAAGCACCTTATTTTGCTGGACTGCTGATGGAGCCCAGGATGAGACATGCAAATGCCTCTGAAAATTGCTCTGTAGGAGCACCAAGAATATTTATTGAAGCAGAGGTCCCATTTCAAGATCAGAGTTGCACTGGCAATCTATCACCGTTACAGCAGTTTTTTGTATTAAGGTATTATCTGGGATCTCTTCCTGTGTAGCATGGAACAGAACCCCTCTGGCAAAACTCATTTAGTCTAATCTGTTATATAATACTTGAATGATCTAATGACTCATCATGTTTATTCATGAAATGTTTTGAAATCAGTGATGTCAATAGGTTGGCCTGTGGTCCTTAAGTGATGTCAGGTCACGATGGGACACGGACTGCACTGGCACTGCTTTTCTGAACAACAGTCCTAGACAGCAGGAACTTCAGGAATTAATACTTAAATTAAGAACTATCCAACAAAATCTCATAAACACTGTTCTAAGGTGGAAGTCTTTTAAGAACACCTTGATACTTTGCAGTTCACAAGCAGTTCTGCATTAAAAAATTAGTAGTATATTGACACTAAGCCACTGATCAACTGCTCCAGAGTTTGTTTTTATCCTTTCCATGCTAGGTTCAATTTATATTTATTAAGTCGCTCCAAAGAACAGCAGTTACCATCTATAGCCACTAGTATGGCAGTCTGTCCTTTTGTTTCATGGTCTGTCATCGCATCATTCACATCATTGGCAATATGCAAGCCATTGCGTCGCATCCACTCGCGATTTCCAATCAACACAGAGTATGTGTGAGAAGCTGATGGACCTTTGTGCACAGACAAAAAAGAAAAATGAGCAACTAAAAAATCACAAAGGCAAGCCAGAGATGTTTGAGGACGGCAATGATAGGCTGCATTTGCTATAGAAAGATATTCTGAAGAGGTTTTCCTGTTTTTTTTTCTGTGTGTTCCCAACTGGCAGTGGTCACACTCAAGACACAAACAGATTTAGTCTTGCTGAAGTGCTGCTATCATGGCCAAACACAAATGCACAGGCAGTACCTGAAGACAGCCGCATAAAACTTTTCTCCTTGCAGACTCAATCTGTGCCTGTTTATACACAGAACTGTATCATGAACTTAATGGAAGTATTTGCCTGTATTTGCCTTTTCCAGTTGGCATTGTTTTTCTGGATAAGTGCAGTATGCACATTTCATAAATGTCATGCTGCTTTGTTCTCAAAACTAATGACTTCTTTCAAATATAAAGGCTACTTCTGGCAAGAAACAAGTAGTTCTGTTCTAACAAACAATGAAACAGTATGTGGAGCACCTCATTATGAATTCAGTCCAACTTCAAAAGAGCCTTATGAAGCAGGTGAGAAAATACTACATTAACACCATTCACAAATGGCACAGCTCTGATGATTAAATTTCTTATTTCATTTAATTCTTTTAACAGCTTTCTCAAAAAGGTCAGGAGAGCCACAGTCTTCTGAAGAGAACTGATGAGCTTCTTAAGGAAGGCTTTAAATACTTTTTCTTTCTCTCCTACACTACAAAAGAGCAAAGCGGCTTCCACAGGGCCTGAAACAAAGAGAAATGTATTGGTCTAACGAAAAACATCAGGCACTGCAATTTGGTTTGCAGATATAACACACTTTATTGTACATCTGCTGAATAGATTTTTTTTTTAAGTGCCTTGAGAGATAAATAAACAGAAAACAAAAGATCCAAATTAATATGAAACTCAAGGGTAGGATATAAAAAAGTAGCAGTAAGATAACATATGCTAAAGGCAACTGTTCTTAAAGGGAAGATAATGCTAATTGGCAAACTTTGCTCTCTGCTGGACCATTTCTCTATCCAAAACAGACATTGCTGGGTATGCCTTATTGCTTATGTATTGCTTGAACCCATCAGTGTAGTATCTAAATTCTTATTTAGGTTTCTGAATCTCAGAGAGACCGAGAGAGAAGAGAGAGCTTCAATATTTGTAAAGACGCACTTTGTCCCACATGTTCTTTGCCTCCTCCTGCCATAAATCCACCTTCCCGTTGTTCCTACTCCGACAGAATTGTTTTACAGCGGTCAGCGCTGTTGATTCATCAGCCCGCACGCTGCAACAGGCCGTCACTTCGGGGGCAGACATACCATTTGATTCAGAGAGCGCGATCAGCGCGTTATCTCCCAGCGGGGCGCTGCTGTCCCCGTTCCTGTTCGCGTCCAGATTATCGACACCCTCCTTGGCCGTGCCCAGGGCGGCCTCAACACCTCCGACTTTGCAGCTGATGCCACAGCCCGGGACCGCTTGGAAGTCAGTGCAGAATCCCAGGCTCTGCATGCCAAGCTCCTGCGGATGTAACCAGGGTAACTCATCGTCAGTCTGTGCTGCTCACGTGGGGTACAAATATTAGATAACTCCTGCCAAAAAAGAGGCCTCGTTCCTCCTCTTGACAATGACGGACAGAAAAGCAGCATGGAATATTGGTAACACAGAACCAAAAATAGGGATGTTCAGGATGTACTGTGGTTTAGACTTCTAGAAAGGGGCAGCCATACAGATCGCATCCAAGTCTCAGTCCTAGCAGCAGCAAACCATAAAGAACAACTTTTCCTGGCAGTTCAAGGACAAAGCAGCTACACTGGTGGTTCATGACCTCAGCCAAGACTAGGAACTAAAGAGAAATACTACAACAATAAGCCATACAAGCTCTGAAAAGATGCAACTTCTAATTAATTGCACGGACAAGTATCCGGGGGGGGTCAGGCCTTTTACATGTATGTAAAACTACAGTGAAAAACTCTATCTAATTCGTGGAATGGTCTGGCTGGATGATAAGGAAACCGAGTCTTTCTGCTGAGGTAGAGAAGCCAGTGAGCACCTGCAAGATGAGAAAAGGGATTACCTAGACCCTATCTATGAGATACAAAAAGAATGGCGAAAATATGCATTTATATACAAGTTATTCTGGGTCGTCTCTGGAATTTGGAATTACATGTACCTTTCAGAGACCTTCTTACAACATAGGGATGATAAAACAGGTGGTAAGAATATTAGCAAACAGTATAGCATTGTAATTCCTATAAGCCACGATCCAGTAACAACTGGTGCATGGGATGATTACAGAAGTGTCAGGAAACTAAGACAAATTTGAAAACAGAAAATGTAAAATATAAGAGAGGCAACTGAATCATTACCCATACTCTCTTTTTCCTTCTAAATTTATATGTTAACTTCCAAATTTTACCACTGAAAGATCTATCACTAATAAGTTTGATATATTCTTGCCAATTAATTTTTCTGTAAATGAATTAATGACTTGCCTTAGCAGAAATAAATTATTTATGTAAACCAGGCTTCCTATTTTGGTTACTATTTGTCCTTTAATACATCCTGAAACATGTGAGGAACACATGCAATATATATTAATAAGTGACCTTTGAGGACTTGCAAAATTTTCAAGAACTTGAGTAACCAATTAATTTATTTGCAAAATGTACAAATACCACAGTATAATATCCAGGTTTTAAAGGTTTTTTTCTAACCTATTCAGATAAGCAAATCACTAATATAAGTGACTACAGCCAGGTAACATACAAAATGTCACCACGCACAGTTGCTTCACAATATTTTAAACATAAGTATTCCTCCTGCATATATTCCACAATCCTTATTTTCCCACTAGTTCAGGAAAAAACTTTTTAAGATCTTGCTCAAGAACTCCACAGCACTACCAGAAAAGCAAAGTTTGCAACATGCCTTCTGGTATTGTCCAGATCATAAAATCTGCCAACTTTCCAGCCTGTTACTTTTCAGACAGGCCTGTCCCTCTGCGACTTGTTTATTTTATACAACACTGCTGCATTTGCACAGATCCCTTCAGGCCTCAGATGAAATAGGAAGGCTCAGTACCTCTTTGCAATATTTAGTGACTGCCACTCCTAAAGGATGCTCGCTGCTGGCTTCCGCAGTGCCAACCACTGCCAGTACCTTCTTCAGAGACAGCACCGCCGTGTCTCCCAGCAAAAGCACCCTCATGACTTTAGGAACTCCACAGGTGATGGTCCCAGTTTTATCGAACATCACAGTCTTGATCTGCAAGAAATAAACCAGAGTTACTGCCTAAGCCCTGAGAGCATAGGGATGCTCATATGCTTATAAATACAGGCAAGACCTTAATAATCAGTTGACTATATCCACACCAAAACAGAATAAACCTGCAAAAGTAGGGATTCTGCTGTGTGCCTTGAACTACCTGTACAGTAGGTCTCCTTATGCTTTCTTTTCATTCCCCATACATCTTAATCACTGTTACCACAAGGTATGTGATGCAAGGAGACTTTTATAAATGCTGTTCTAAACAATTAGCAATAGCACTGAGGAAAGAGGACTCAGGAAGCCATTTGGTGATAAAACAGGCAGGAGCGCAAGAAACTCCAGCAAGCTGCAGAAACAACAGCCCAGCCAAACCCAATCTCACGGTATTCGTCAAATTCAGCAGTCACTTGTTAGCCAGCCCAGTGAGTCTTGACAAATTGGGAATGAACCAAAACCAGCCCTACATACACTGAAACCCAAAGCTGAAGTCAATTCTAATCATGGAAATAAACAAGGCACAAGCACAAGAATGACAAAATCTTAACAAATTAGGCGTTATTTCCATTCCCACCTATTCCAACTCAGCAATCTTGCAGAATCCAACAAGCCACCTAATTGTCCAAGCCATGACTGTAGCCTCACTTAGATTCAAAAGGTGGAAAGTCCAAACACTAATTAGCATTCATTTTTTGTGTGTGTTTTCATTTGGTTTTGCTGTTGTTGGTTTTGCTTTGATTTGTTTTTTTTGCATAGCCTTGGAAAAACTTCTGGTCGATGCTCTACAATGTCCAGTAAGAACAAGAATTACCAGTCTGATTAACTTATTCTTACCATCCTTTTCACTTAAAATGTTCTGCCTATGTCTAATCCAGTCTATCATACCATGGTTTAAACTCATATTCTTTTCACTGTCTGTGGACTTGTTAAACAACCTCCTCTTTCAACCTCCTCCTCCTCTTTCCGTCAGTTTTCAGTCTTTGAAGGGCTTTTTCTACCTCGCTTCCATCTTTTTTCTATGCACTAAAAGACCTTCACATCATTCTGTTTTTCTCTTACATCCTACATTCTAACTACTGATCACGAACAACATGCATTTCACAACAGCCCTCTGAGGAAAGAAGAAAAACACTGGAATATTGGGGTCTTTTGCAGAAGAGGTAAAGAGAGTGCAAAAGTCAGAAAGCTCTGAGGTCACGCAGAAGATTAGCAGCCTCACTAACACAAGACTGCAGGAACTGTTGGCTCTTAACGCTTTGCTGTGACTACTTTGAAGAAAGGTCAGATCTGTCATCTTTACCTTAATGAGTAGCAACCAATAGAAAAACAACAACAACAAACCACCGCATTCTGCAGTCCTTCTCTGGACCAGCGGGATTTCCCGGGAAATTAAAATCTTATTTCATGTAGCAACAGCTGGGTAAGCTACAAGAGTACAGAAAGAATTATTAACCTTGTGTGCCATTTCCAGGGGTTTTCCGCCTTTGATGAGAATACCGTTCTGCGCAGCCACTCCCGTGCCCACCATCACAGCCGTGGGGGTAGCCAAGCCTAAAGAACAGGGGCATGCGATGCTCAGCACAGTGATTGAGGTTTGAAACGCAAACCTCAGTATTAGCTCAGCTTTCGAAACGTGTTTGTTCTGATTCTGCGAGAAGAGGGAAGAGAGGAAAAAAAATAAAGAGATGTATGACTGCTGATGGAAGATAACAGAGATGTACAATCAATCACAGCCATTTCAAAAAACACATTTACCTGGAAACAAGCAGTATAGGAAAGCAATCTATTATAGTTACTGTAATGGTAGAGAAAGGTCAATGTTACGAATTGTTTATTTTCTGTTTTTTTTTTCCTGCTCAAGCACACATATACTTGACTGCTATCAGGCTCTCGGATGGCAAAATAACTTTTTGGCATTTTCTTTATAGCTCAGCAAAGGAGAACCCTATTTCCAAGTACACAGATCCCTACGGTTGCTAAGCACAGCAAATACATTTCCGAAAGATAACAGAAGCTCATCTTCTTTCTAAAGCCAAACCCACTATTTGGCATCAGGAACAAAGATGTCCAAAAATAAAAAGGCAATATATGAATGGCTCAGCTCCTTGCAAGGCAGGTATAGATCAGCTTTAGTCTAGAAAGACTGACAATAATTTCAGTTTGTAGGAATGCCATGCAGAACTAATGGGTAGATGTAAAGGTATATTTATACCTGCAGTTAGATTTTAATTAGTGTAATTATCTGTTCTCTGTAGAAAACACCACATTGTACAAAATTATTTGCCAGGCTGCAACATCAAACGCTACACAAAGAAGGTATGTTAATTACACTGGAGGGTATCCTAACAACAAAATCCAGCTCTTAATGAAATTACTTACAGGAAAATATTTTTGAATAACATCAAAATTTATAAAACCAATTGTGATCCATGCTATCAATGTCACTGTGGAAATGATGATGATAAATGGAACAAAATATCCACTAAACTTATCTGCCAGTTGTTGGATGGGTGCCTGTAAAAAAAAAGAAAAATTGAATTTTTATGTTTATTATCAAAACACATAAATACATAGAGTTCATTAAAATATCTCATATCCTTCATCTGATTATTTTTTGATGTCCGGAAAACACACAGTTTGTTGATCAAGTAAATATATAAAAATATAGAATATTTTCTTACATAATCAAAATCTGTGAATAAGGTTTAATTTTCTGTTATTCTTACCTTTGACATTTGAGCTTCTTCCACCAATTTCACGATTTGTGCCAGAGTGGTATCATTACCAACATGAGTTGCATTAACAAGAACTGAGCCATGTGCATTTATAGAGCCAGCAATCACTGTGCTCCCAGGCTTTTTAGTGACTGGCATAGCCTCCCCTAGAAAGAAAAGGCAAAAATAAATGAGGCGATGGCCCTAATAATGGTGAACATAGTTCATTAGCATGGAGCTCGTATGCTGACAAAATCAGCATGCTAAGCAATAACAATGAGAAATCACATATTGTATATCTCTGTCTAGTGAAGACATGTATAAGTGCTGCCATACTTTTATAAACCTTTTCTTAGGTTTAGTTTCAAAGCAAATGCTGCTTCCTTGGTCCTAACTCTGCAGGATGCCATGCCTCAAAAGGGCCAGGAGCAAACTGATGGTAAAAGGAACTGCTAAGAATTTATCCAATTGATGCTTTGCATAGCCATGGGAGTTTGAGCAATGTCTTTATTTCTGCCACCCTGAGTTTTCAAAGATGCGAAAAGTCATCTCTGTGGCAAAGCTCCTGTTCTCACGCTGCCTCTCCAAGAATACCAGCTCTACAAAACCTCTATTTTCTCCATTTTTAAGGTGCTCTTAATCTAAGGGTGTCCCTGTTCCCCAAGCAAAGTAAGTACATGACTAAACCAAGCAAGACAATGCCAATGTAAAGGTTTTATATCCTTTACCTTGTTTATAAGAATTGCACAATGCAGTAAATCTTTTTTATATTCACAAAATGAAATTAGAATGTCAGAAGCTGTGAAAAAGTCCCATGACCCTTAGTGACCATGAAGTTGTGAGGTTTTCTTTCCCTCTTCTTGCTCACTGGGAGACCCCTGCCTGAAGCCCTGTTCAGTGCCCATGCCTACACGCCCCAACACCTCAGCAATATTTCCCCATCGCCCCTTAGAAGTTATTTCTGAGAAGGTACCATCTCTACAAACACATTCCAGGGGAAATTCCCACCAGATCTCTGGAATAACGACAATAATGTTGAGACACTACCCATCCCATCAGTACGTAAGTAAAAGCGACCAAACTGAGTGGAAATTGTTCAGCTTTTCAGGGTGTGTGCAGATGCGGGATTTGTATTCAAGTTCACAAAGGCCAGGCACAGCATCCGTTAAGGTGGGAGGTTATTCAAACAGCAGCTTTTGGGTTGGGTCTTCTCTCTTTTCATGTAAGAAAGTGTTCTAGAAAATTTCACTTCTTTGCATAAGCCTAAAGGAAGTTACCAGTAATGAGAGACTCATCTGCCATGGAACTGCCTTCAATGACCTTTCCATCCACTGGGAACTTTCCACCAGGAACAACCTTTACAATGTCACCTCGTTGAACCAGTTCAACAGCTATCTGCTCCTCCCTGCAAAACACACCAGTAGAACAGACACAAGTAGAGCAGACACATTACTTGCACCATCAGGTTCAAAGGAATAACGATGCTTTCACATTAACTGCATCATGCCTAGTCTGTGCACCTAGGCAGGCTGAAGGGGTTCATAAATATATACCTGACGATAGAGTGGTCAGGTCCAAGAGTCACCACAGTGGCTTCTGTGGCTTGAAGAGATATAAGCTTAGCAAGAGCTTCTGAGGTCTCACTCTAAGAAACAGAGATAAATGCTTAAGATATATTGAGATATACAGATGCTGATGTCTACTTAACACAATGAACTCTAAATGACCTTGTATAATACAGGCTACATCAGAAACATCTGACTCAAAATTCCTCTGAATAGCTTTTTTCTGCTCTTATCATAAATACAAAACAATTAGTGTGAAGATGAGTTACCTTTGCTATGTGTTCCAGCCATCTCCCAAGGGCAATGAACACGAACAACATTGGAGGAGTGTCAAAGAAAGTGACAGGGCTTTTCTCCGCCTTTTCAATTATCGCTACCATCAGGATTACACACGAATACACATAAGCAATCGTTGTGGCCAGTACGATGAGCACGTCCATGTTGGCCATCTTGTGCTTCAGTGACTTGTAAGCTTGTACGTAAAAATACCACCCACCAAGAAACTGTTGGTGTAAGCATGGACAGAAACATATTAGGATCACAGCAGTGAAAGCAGAGAGTACACAATGCTACATACAGCAGAACTACAAACATGTAGTAGATAAGGGAAAGCATTGTTATCCCATGCAAAGTTTATATCGATACAGCTTCAGGGGAGTGGTCTACTAAGAGGCTGACTCCACTGTCACCCTCTCACTGGCCCTTCCTTGTCCTCACAACTCTGCCAGCCAAGTATCATCCTTTTCACCAGCAATGCAAATTAAACAAGGCACATAAACTGAGGGGATTTACGTATAGCTACCCAGCTAGTATGCAGCTGATCAGGTATTTCTTCATTTTACACTACTTCCCCCACTTGGAAAACTAACTGATGCATCTTAGGCAGGAGTAAGTGCTATGAGCTATTACAGAATGGACAACCTGCAGAAAAGTGCCACTTCATTCTGCATAGACGGTACAGACACGAGCGCAAGGCTAATCCACCAAGCCTTTCCAGCCTCCTGTCCTTATCACATCAGATTACATAAATGGAAGACGAATAGAAAGCAAACCCCTAGGGAGTACTCTGGACATACCTGAACAAAAGTGCACAGGACAAAGAAGAGAAGATTTAAAATAGATAATCCAGGAATGATATTCTGTTCCAGCACCATAGACCCATGGTGCTCACCGTCGGGTATTAGCATATAAATCATTAGGATTAAGACAGGGATACCAAACAGTAGGCTGCACAAGAAAGATTTCCGCCACCTGAAAAGTAGAAGCTGTAAATCCCTGGTTGCCATACATACACCCTGCAGCCCCCAGGCCAAGCAGCATGCTCACAGCACAGAGCTTGGGGTATTAGCAGTGTACTAACACACGGCTTCAGGATATTTGGGAAAGATCCGCACCTCAGCCCAGTTTCAGTGTCTCCTACACATTTAACTGTATAGACTTGTATCAGTTAAAAACTGAAACTAATGAAAGTAATAAAAGTACTTGAACCAAATGGCAAATCATAAAACTAAAAATGCCTTATACCAGGAGAAGTTAAATTAACTGGGAGGTGGGGGAGGTGAGTTACAAGAGGTGATCTATACATGTTCGCTAGTGAGAAAGAGAAATACTTACTGCTGTATTTCCTTTTTATGGTCCAGGTTATGTGCATTTGGAACTCTTCTAGCCACAGAAGCATGAAAGCCAATTTCCTTTTTATTGAAAGGGGAGGAAAGATGAGTTAGTTTTGATTAAAGTAAGCATATTACTTCTAGCATATTTAAATGACACTACTTCTGGAAGAAATGTCAGAAAAGGACACTGTTCCACATTTAATAAATTCCAACTTCTGTTCTATTTTTAGATCCTGCCAACATGAGAGGATATTTCAGACAGTACTCAAAATGTAGACTGCAAAGGCCTTCTGCTAGTATATAGATGCACAGTATATAGATCACAGAATCACAGAATCACAGAATGTTAGGGATTGGAAGGGACCTCAAAAGATCATCCAGTCCAATCCCCCTGCCGGAGCAGGAACACCCAGATGAGGTTACACAGGAAGGTGTCCAGGCGGGTTTTGAATGTCTCCAGAGAAGGAGACTCTGCAACCTCCCTGGGCAGCCTGTTCCAGTGCTCTGGCACCCTCACTGGGAAGAAGTTTCTTCTCAAATTTAAGCGGAACCTCTTGTGTTCCAGCTTGAACCCATTACCCCTTGTCCTATCATTGTTTGCCACCGAGAAGAGCCTGGCTCCATCCTCGTGACACTCCCCCTTTATATATTTATAAACACTAATAAGGTCACCCCTCAGTCTCCTCTTCTCCAAACTAAAGAGACCCAGCTCCCTCAGCCTTTCCTCATAAGGGAGATGCTCCACTCCCTTCATCATCTTTGTTGCCCTGCGCTGGACTCTCTCCAGCAGTTCCCTGTCCTTCTTGAACTGAGGGGCCCAGAACTGGACACAATATTCCAGATGTGGTCTCACCAGGGCAGAGTAGAGGGGAAGGAGGACCTCTCTCGATCTACTAACCACCCCCCTTCTAATACACCCCAGGATGCCATTGGCCTTCTTGGCCACCAGGGCACAGTGCTGGCTCATGGGCATCCTGCTGTCCACCAGGACCCCCAGGTCCCTTTCCCCTACACTGCTTTCTAACAGATCATTCCCCAACCTATACTGGAACCTGGGGTTGTTCCTGCCCAGATGCAGGACCCTACACTTTCCCTTGTTATGGGAATGTAGTAAGTGTAGTAATGTAGTAAGTGTCCCAGGTTCCTTAAGCACAGCTGGAGTTCTGCTGCCCTCCTCCTCAAGGCAAATTTATGCCCTTTCATCTCCACTGGAGTAAGCATGAGAGATGGGAAATACGACAAAAGTAAAAATGTGCAAGCCATGAGGCTAGCCAACCTTGCAAGCATCTCCTTATCACTACAGCTGAGTAGATACACGTGAAGTGGAAAATCAAAGTGGATAGAATCAGTTTAAACCTGTAAAACAGGAAACCACAGGGCAAAACATCCCAGAAACAAATACATGCAAAAGGTAGTTTTCACTGATGCTTCAGTGTGGTACTGCAGTAAAATCGCTCAGTAAAACCATCCCCCCCAAAAAAAAGCACAATACATTTAAATTTTGTATCTGCATCATAAGATGCTCCTGTGGCAAGATGCACTTTACAGAACTAGTCTACCAGCCTGAAGAGTCTACTAGTTAACATGTTAATCACTGCTGCCACATCAATTCTGCAGTCTAGGAGCTTTTTTCTGAGCAAGTGCTCTAAAACATGACAGGCAAGCAGTCTCGGCCGTCCTCCTGACTGTTAATTGCATGTCTTATACAATACATACAATACATACAAAGAAAGCACATGGACAGTGTAATAGCTCACAGTGCACTAAATGCCACTGAAGTTTCAGACCCTGATTTTACAAGATGCTTCATGACAGCAGTCCTCTACAGATGTCACATACATCTCCACACCAAGTCCTTTGATCTGATCAGTTATCTTCAAACAGGACTCACTGCACCAAACGTTCTCATCATTTAGCTTTGGTTATGTGTTAAAAATTTGTGCAGCCTATGTATACAATGACTTCTGCAGCTGGAATAGTACACAGCAATTAAATATCTGCAGAAAATTACAATACTTTCCTATTGGTCATGTGGAAGTAGTAAAAAAAACAAACAGTAAGTCGTAAGGGGCAGAGAAGGAAAAAGTTTTGTCCACACCCGGGCCACGATAACAGCAGATTTTATGATCTATGTGGTTACTGGTAAGCCAGGATTTTTTTCCTTTAGTGGCTGTATTGCAAGCTCTTTCAGTTTAAAAAGTTCTTCTCTGATGTAGGAACACATGACAGTGTATATGGAGATGTGTAATATTTGTAGTATGAGCTCTTGCAAAACTTATTTTACAGCCTCTTTCACTGGCAAGAGGAAGAAGTATGTTTTTCTGAAGTATCAACACTTCACTGAAATGAGTGGAAATCAGAGACACATGATTCTACACACAGAACTGCAAGGAAATAATATCTGACAGTTTAACCAGATATAGACAAAAAAGGTCTCTTTTTGTAGTTTTTAGGGTGTGCTTCTAGAATAACAACCTGGGAGGCTATGCACTACTGTGGAGAACAGGAGCTCCATCACAAGAGCATAAAAATTTATGGCATTACCATGGCATCTGTAAAAGTCAGTAAAACCTCTTAAATATCAACTGCTTTATTTCCTTTTTAACTTCACCTTATAATTGTTCATACATAGAAAATTTCTAAAGCCTACCTCAATTATTTTTACAATGTCTCGAGGTCCAATAATTTCAGGATCAAACTGGATGTGAGCTTTGCAAGTAGCAAGTGCAACTGAAGCGTAGAATATGCCATTTGTTCTCATGAGTTTGGATTCAATATTGTGAACACAAGAAGCACAAGTCATCCCTGTAATCTAAAGAAAATAAAAATTTAGGTACAGTTAGCAGTCCCCCACATTCATACAATATTCGTGGATGAATTTGAAGACAAGGTCTCCCCGTGTCACAAAGGCACTAATGACTATTCAAGCTCTGCTGGTACTGACCCAAGGCTTCCGCATGAAGATTTTATAGAGCTGTCTTATCTGAAACAAAGCTGAGAACATAACCAGCAATTATAGTCACAGCTATAAATTCATACAGCAGCACTTGTACATTTGTATTAACTGTAATAGCATGGCTAATACAGTTCTATCAGCAGCTACATTAACATTACCAAAGTCAAACTCTGCATGTGTAACTTCATCTCACTTAAATTTTCCTGTGGCTTCAATAAGTCATGTTCCCACTTTCTAATCTATTAGCACAACTGCAGAGTCTTATCTGTCTTGTAGTAGGTATATGTCAGAGAATAAAAACAGACTTTTGAAGAAGCTCTCCCTCATATGAACAATTTACTAATTTTACCCAAAGTTCTCAGACCTCTATACAGAGCCTTAGACATTATCAACACGTATATGGTGAAACATTCACAGTTGCTCAGTCTGTACTGTTGACTGAAGTGCCTTCACAAAGAAGTTCTGTTTCATTTCTCCTCGCTAAGAAAAGTCTGTTCTGTACACACAACTATCAGATTTTATTTCAGCACCCTTGGACAGGTTCTTCTAAGGCACATTGATTTTGTCTTTTCAGCAATTAAGAAAAAATAGTGTCGCCAGTGAGAACTGACATGACAAACCCACAACTCCTTAAACAAAAGCCTTTGCAAGAAAATTATTCTCCCAGACCTGACTTTTCCAAAAGCAATATATAATTTCAAATACACATGACTTACAAGAAGCTCCACATTTCCTTCTGTTTCTGCATGATCTTCTATGACAGTAGCTTCAAAACCCAAATTCTGGATCAGCTGTGCTATTTCAAGAGGTTGTATGAATTCTGGTTTGTATTTTATCTCTGCTTTACCTGCCATCAGTGCTACCAACACTGAAACAATTCCTGCAGTGGCAATAATAAAAAATATTAGATAACGTAGCTCCTTTGAGGGGAAGAAAAAATATTATGAGTGATTCTCAATGAGGGCTGTAACAATTTAGAGATGAGCCTAATGATTTCTCTCTGCCTCCTTCTAGCATTGTTCCCTAGTCACAATAGAAAAGTTTTTACTGAGATCCAGCCACACTTTGGTTCCCTTCAGTAAGAGCTGCATAGGGGAGAAGGTGAGTTTTGCTATGGTCTAACGAGAAAAAGGATTTTCAGAAGCAATCTCTGCACTCATTGCTGCAAGCTTCTACCCGGACTCTTTAAGTCTGGAAAGCCCTAAAGACACCTCACAGTACAACGACAGACCTTTTTCTTTTCTCATTTTTCCCTTTGTTTTTGGTTTGGTTTTCCTTCTTATTTAAAATAAATTGATATTTTTTTAAAGAGAACATAAATCAACATTTAGAGTCCAAAAGCAAAACATAAAAATCACAGGCAAAAAAATTTGCCCTGAAGTGCTAAAGGTTTCTTGAATTTTTAAATCAAAGTAGTGAAACCATCACTGGGAGACTGGGGGCATAGGAATCCACAAGCAAAACCTGCCGAAGGCATGCCTACCCATATTAAATCAGACATTGCTGAGGCTCATCTGTTCATAGTTTATATGGCCAGAGGAAATTCAGCTCCAGTCTGCACGCTTCTAACCTAATAAGCTTTGCTGTGCCTAAGCTAATACAATCACTCGGGCACCAGAGCTACACATTTGTTTGTACCTGCTTGTGCACATGTCCTCTGAAGGCTGAGTTTCACATCACAAACGTGTCAGAGCTCTCAACAGCTCTGGAGGAGATGGATTGCTCTGTAAAGCAATAAGGCCCTGAAAACTAAATGAGAACCATTTCTCTGGTCTTGTCTTGAGCCTGATTTGAAAATTTGATCACATTACAACAACTTGCTGTTACAATTCAAGTATGTCCATCAGGTTCGTCCACCAGTGCAGTAGGATAGTTAAACAGTGACATAGATACATTAGCACTAAGAAAGGGCATTAAGTCTATTTAACCTCAAGATGTTGCACCACAGCCTCTTCTATTAACCGCATAGAATACCTTTTCCAGCCCGTAGTTCCTTATAAAGTCATTATAGGAATCTTAAATTTATTACCATCTTCTTTCTGCAAATTTCTTTCAATAGTAGACACACACGATGCACAGGTCATGCCCGTGATTTGTAAAAAACACTTTTCGGTTGTCATTCCGCTGGGCTGGTTTGGCCCATCAAGGTGAGGACTTTCTGGAAGAGCATCCGAGGCACGGCCTTGGGGAGGAGGCTCTGGAGCTCGGGGCTGCGCAGCAGCATTGCTGGCGTCAGGTCGGTGCCTACGTTCTCCAGCGGCGGTATCTGGAAGAAATGCACAATAAACTGAACAAACACTATCCACAGTACGATTGGATGACGTAAAACTACAAGCAGGTCACATTTATCAATCGTGCAAAGTCTCTTAGTTGTTTGAAAGGTGACATGGTAATATTGGTGTCTCCATGGAAATACTATCGATTGTTACCACGAGTATAACAACACACACTCACCAGTACCAGTACCACTTGCATGGCCATTTAACTCTACAGAACGGGTTTTCCGATTTCAGATGGCAAATGATTCCCTCCCATTTCCATGCCCAGACCTGACAGCTACCTCCACTCCATAAAGATATAATGGTATCTAGAGGGTCCTTGCCCAGCACAGCGAGCACAGTCCAGCTTCACATCCATTCTGTCCTTGTTGTCATCTATGCAGGACGCACAGCACTTCATCTCAAACAAGGAAAAGGACAAGTTTCTCAACAGGTTTCTCTATATGGCACAATATTTACACTGCTAGTACTGCAAAATGAGTAGTGGAAGGATTTGCAGCACCCAGGAGACCTCCACACATACAGACCCATTGCAATCATTTTTGTTCTTTACCAGATCCCGAACAGACTCCCAGCAGCTCCTGCTGAGTTCACAGTCTGCCTCCCTTGGGCAGAGGCCTGTGTGAGGGAACAAGAGCTGCTTCTGAACATGTTAAACACAGCAGCTCCACTCCTTTTCCACAGATGGATCAGCAAGATTTGCACTAACAAAATATAAACAAAATCAATCATAATTAAACAGGATATAGACTTCATCCTCATCTATAGTAGTTCTATAGATTCAGAGAGATTGGACACATGAAAAAAGCTAATAGGATGCGGTCTATTGGGACCAAACTAATTCATTCCAGGTGAACTACAGCAGTATCTCAAAGCACATCTGTTGAGTTCAAGCAGATAAATATTGCGGCATTCGAAATTCGCTAGAGAGGAGATTGTGCACCATAGCAACTTCTTAAACATTGAGCACATGTACAAAACGTATAAACTGTGCTGCAGCTGACATGGAAAAGCATCTGGTCCCACCAAAGAGTACCTGCATCTTGCCACTTACGTCACTTAAAGTAAGGCTTAGTAAAGTAGGGCTAGCAAATATACTCAAGAAATAAAGGTCAATGGGTTAGGATACTACAAAGATTTTAGCTAGGTAAAAGGTGGGTTTGAATGAAAGAGATTTCCTTTTATTTGTGGTGTTTAGTATGAAAACATCCAGTTTGATAGGTCTGCCTACAGCAGCCTGTAGACATAGGAGGAAGCCTATTTCACTGGGTAAGAGGATCAGCTACTTGAAAGACCTTTTAACAACTTCCAAACCTTTTGGCTTCATAATATAACTCAACTCTACCACTCACTAGTGCAGTTACTAAGGGCTGAAACAAGGTGCTTCACAGCTGAAATCTCTCTCCCATGCTAAGTGAGGTCAGGTCAGGCCAGTCCCTTAGAAAAGACAATGCCAATGTGATGTTCTAAGAGTCTCTCTTCAGAAGAGAGTCTCAACACTGGTGTTGCATGGCCCAGCTTGGCATGCTACCCACGGAAGAAAAAAAAAGTTACCTGTCAGCACAGAAGCATCAAACCCCATGTCTTCTACGGCAGCCCTTAACTCTTCTCCACTAGTGACAGCTGGATCGTAATGTATGGTCCCAGTTCTGTCAGACAGAGAAACAGCTATATGTTGCACTCCTTGTCTCTGTGATATGGTCCCTTCTATGGACTGTACACAGGAATTGCAGGTCATGCCATCTATCCTAATGACAGCCGTGCATGTCGTGTCTTGCAGAGTCTCTCTGAAGTGATCATGTAGCAAAGCAGGTGGTGGAGATGCTCCCTTACTAACTTCTGAACCATTAAGGAGACATACTTTAAAGTTTCCAGGTGGAAGGGATTCAATAGCTTGCTGCAAAGCTGACAGGGTAATTAAATTTGGGCTATACTCTACCACAGCACGTTTATGCTCCAAAGACACTTTAATACTTTGTATGCCGGGAAGATCAGATATATTTCCTTCAATGTTTCTGACACAGGACTTGCAGTGCATGCCTTCTATCCGTACAGCCACCGTAGCTGTGCCATTTGTCTTGGTGACCGGTGGATCCACCCCATCACTCTTGAGGCCTGCTGGTGTCTCCTTGGGGTTTGCATTCTGCAGGAGCCCGAGATCAAGGGCACCCAGCTGCATAGGGGCTGATTTACTTTTAACGGTGCAGTCATACCCCAGGTTACTGATATGGCTCTTGAGGTCATCAGGCTGAATGATGTAAGGATAGTAGGCAACAATTGCTTCCTGGTTATCAAGTGACACCTTGATTTTCGCCACACCATGCAGTTTCCTAATATTTCCTTCAATGTTGGTGACACAGGACTGGCATGTCATGCCTTCTACCCGAAGCTTAACTACTGCTTCTCTCAAGGATGACAAATCTACGGTTGCTGTTGTCAGCCTCTCTTCCACTACGCTGGCGTCAAAGCCCATATCCTGAATTTCCTGGCAAATCTGTTCAGGACTTATTTCCGACTGCAGATACTTTATTACCGCGTTGTTCTGTTCAAGGGAGACTCTAATACTCGCAATGCCCTTCACCTTGGATATTCGGCCTTCGATGGATTGCACACAGGATTGGCAAGTCATTCCCACAATGTTGACTGCCACAGTGCGTTCTTGGGAAGACACAGAGGGCACAGTTTCAAAGCTCTCCTCATAGCCCATGTTGTCAAAAGCAAAATTGTGTTTCATTGTAGGCTCCAGCTCACAGCCAGGAGGAGAATCAGTGTTGGACAAAGCCTAAAGAGCAAGAGGAAAAATAAAAATAAAATGCATGTATCTTTAGCATTGTGGAAGCACCAATATTCTGCACGTGCTCTCAAGCATGTACAAGAAGTTTTCTCAAGTCAGTCTATTCTGCCAAAACACTTCACAATGTTAACTTACTTACACTTCCAATATATTATCATTTAGCTAGATCCACAGTGATTAATCAGGCCCTCTGACAATAATCCTAAGCAGCAATTTGAAAAATATTCACTACGGATATAAAAGCAAAATTGTCCCAGTATTTCCAATCCAACCATTTAAAACTTGAGCTCTCTGCAGCCACAGGGCACTTTCACCATGCATCCCAAGCCCTGCTCTCCAGAGCACACTGTCACCTGCACCAAGGGTCACAGCATCGTATGCTGGATGTCTCTCCGCAGGTGGCAGAAGCCAGCTCAGTTTGTCCCACCTGCTATTGCTCAGCAGGAGTTCAAACCAAACCAAATCAAACACCCACAGAAAACAGAATCAAGAATTTCCCCAGAGCCTCAAACCAGCTGCCACAGGGAGGACCAGTTGCATGATGTCTGAAGATCTGTACATAGGCACACAAGGACCTGTGCTGTCTGCATATATACACATCTTTATGTTAAAATCTATATCTGACAAAAATCTTTAAAAGACACAGACCTATATGCAGATACTTCCACTATGGTTTAGTTTCATTGACCTCTTTGTGAGGCACCTAAGAAAGACCACACATTGAGCTGCAAGAACTCACAGGTTTGATCCAACATTGATTTTTAGGATGTAATGGCCAGTATCAAAGTAGATTGGCCAAAAGCGGACTATCCGTCAACCACATCACAGGTTCCACAGTACTGAGACTCTACAGTTTAGTGCATTCAACTAAATTGAAAAAGAAATATTAAAAAACAAAACAAAACAACCTATAATGCCACTGGTTCTTGCAGAACAGGTAATCAGAACACAGACTCCATCATCAAAGGGAATTGCTGGTGCCAAGTGATAAGGAAGATTGAGAAAGTGAGGGACAAGTCCCAGATTGTCAGGTTTCATGGAAAGAACATCAAAATTCATGTTTGTGACTTAAGGCAGTTTTAACTACTAAATATCTAGGTGCAGGCTACTGTGATGAATCTACTCACTCGCCTGCAAAGTCATGTGCTCTCCACCAGTCAATAAGGCACCTAATGCTGGGCATTAGTGCAGAGAGGGGGTCACCAAATCAGGCTCAGTACTTCGCATCTTGTTCCTACCACTGACAAGAAAACTCCCTCCTTGGTACCACAGCACAGATGAGAAGCATTTAGGCCACTTATTAACACTAGAATGCATTCAGTTCGTTTGACGCAGTATTCAAAATTCATTAACTTGATTTTGTTTCATGCTTAGACAGCTTGGGAATAATGAGGTCTGGGGTCATGACCAAAACAGCAAAAAAATTAACATGAGAAATTCTCTTTCAGCCTTCCCCGTACTGTATTTATTAGAACAGGAGGAGGAATGAGCAACTTCAACCCTTCCAGCACTATGGGGCAGCCCCTCGCTATCCCAGCCACAAGCTCTACCCCTGTGCCCCCTCCCTCTCTGCTTGGCCCCAAGGCGACACTCCAGGGATGCTGGGGAAGAAGAGTCACAGGAATATTTTCAGCCTGACGCCCCCTTTTACCTCTCCCTCCCACAAGCCTGGCAGCACGCTTCCCTCTCCTTGCAGTTCCCAGAAGCAACTGAAATCCCCGGTGTACACGGAAATGTGCAGCCAGGCCCTCTTTTCAAAACAAAATATATATATAAACAGTTAATTGGGCCTCCCTGCAGAGGTGGTTCCCCATGTAAGCTCACACAAAGATGCTTATTTCCTCCTATTTGTGCATTCCCACAGTTTAAAATAATAATACAGCGCTGTTTATGGAAAAGAAGCCAGTCTGAAAACGAAAGCAGTTTCTTATCCACCACATTTCAAATGCTGCTTAAACTCAAACATGCATTTATTGTAATTTCTACCTCAGTAAACGTGATTTGAATATCGTCCCTTGCCTCCTCTTCCCTATCTCCTGTCCCCAACTCCCCAAGGACACTTTGCTGGTGGTGGCCAGCTGTCCTTATCACAAACATCCAGTAAAGAGAAAATTCGTGTGCAAGTCACCCTGTACGTTTACTTTGGCTCATACGACAAAGGCATTTGCCTTCTGCATCCCTTGGCAAAACAGAGCCTGAGAGACGAGTGAGACAAACATCCTCTGTTCTCCTGCTTCCCTT
This sequence comes from Pampusana beccarii, assembly GCA_013399365.1. Classification (NCBI taxonomy): domain Eukaryota; kingdom Metazoa; phylum Chordata; class Aves; order Columbiformes; family Columbidae; genus Pampusana; species Pampusana beccarii. The sequence continues at coordinate 1,726,007 of VWYH01009141.1, forward strand.
TGCCATGTTTCTGGCAGTCACTTGCAGATGAAACCAAGGAACCATCACAGGTCTCATGTCCTCCCAAGTGTTCCCTCCACCCTCACACTCACCAACCATCTCCGTCTTCCTAGGTACCCAGTGGCATAAAATAAATTAAAATTAAATACATTAAAAGATTAAAGGGTATTTCTCATCCTCCGGTCTTTTGAAAAACATAAAAGCCAAGATTGGTTCTAGTATTTCAACGCATTGTAAGCCACAGAAACATCAAAACGTGGCCAGTGCTTTTCATTTTGGATAAAAAGCTATCCCGACATTCAGAAGAACTGGTGGAAAACTTTGTTCGTTACTTGACAAAACCAGATGTTTATGCTCTGCAGAAGAAAAATCCTTGCACACAAATTTTCAAATTGCAAGGAAAAAATTAGAGGGGAAATGGATATTAAAAAATACAAAATAAAATTTAAAAATCCCTTAAAAATCAAAACAAAACAAAGCAAAAAGTTAAAACAACTACAAATGCCAAATCATTGAAGAATCTCTTCCCAAAGACCAGAAATACGCACAGGTTCAAACACAGTATTTGCAAAGTCCTCAATATTGATTAACAGCTTCAAAAAAAAAAAAATACACCTATGTGTGTATTTGCGAGAGGGGTTGTTTCTACACTAGATCAGAGGCAAACAGGAGGTTCACATGAGGACACAAAGACAGGCGTGCAGAAATGTGCCTGTAGTTTTCCTCAAGGCACACACTAAGTCTCAAAAGAGGTTTCCTGACACCAGCTAACACCCACCCATAAAACGGCACCTATGAGGCTGTGTAGTAACTCAGAGACACCATCTGCAAGAGGATCACAGAAGCAATCACCTCCAAAAATGCTGAAACAAGGTGGCTGGGATTCCCAGGAGTTGCCTCTCCTACTTGCTTCTGCCCAGAGAGAAATCCCAATGAAATAATGAAAATGCATCTGTCCCCGCACCCATATGGGAATGTGAAAGAAGCGGCTGTGATTACGGACTCTCACACCAAAGGAGACCTCCTTGCTTTTAAGGGGAGGTGTACACCAAGCCTGTTTGCTCTACCAGTTTCACATATATTTTTACAGTGACTATGTAAAAAATATGTAAATAATGAAAACAGGAAATCAGAACAATTCTTTCTTTCTGTTGTTCTGCACAGAAAAGTTGTAACTCAAAAAGTGAAGCAGAGACAGGATCTAGTCTGAAAGTGAAGAATCCCTACAGAAAGCAGTGTTATGAAGCTCATTTAAACAACACATGAGATCCAAAAAAAAAAAAAAAAAAAAAAATTAAGAAGGGACCATTGACCCAGAAGCAGCAGTAGGTAGAGAGAGCTTTAAAGGAAGCGCTAGAGCTGGATGGAAAACATTGACATCTGACAGTCCTAAACCGGACCCAAGATGAGAAGCAACTGAAACTGTTGATGTGCACGAGTGTGGCATCAGAAGCCCAGCTCCCAGTGTGAGGGGTTCAGAGCAAACCCACTGGCGTGAAGACAAATCCTTGCTGCCCCAGACAGGAACTGGAGCACTCACGCCTGCCCCGGGGCAAAGCGGGGCTTGGGGGCAGCAGGAGGAGGCAGATCCAGCTCCCCACCCTGTCTGCCTCCATCCAGAAGGAAGGAGATCATCTACTAGGAACAAGCCCTGGGGCTGGACTAACTTTTTGGGAAGGCATGGAGGTGGAGCAGGGCAGGGAGACGGTGTTGGATCGGGAGGAACCAAGTCTCGAGCCCCATCTTGGCACACAGCTCTTGGCACTACAGCATCCAAAGCTTGGTGGCAGGTCTGGTAGGAAAGGTGGTTGTTGTCCACGGCCTGTGTAGTTGGTGGGGTAAAACTGCTCCACCAAGGGCTGCCCTCAGAGGCCTGGCATCAGGCTGCCCCACTGTCCCCCAAAATGGGTATTGCTTTGGGGTACTCCCATTCAGGAGTGCAAAGTCCAAGGGTTTAATGCAGCAGCGAGGGGACACAGAACAAATGTAAGGAAATCAACCGCACTGGGAAAAAACCCCAAAGAACAAAAAACCACAGCACTGGGTGAGACCTTCCCATACAGCACATGGTGACCAGCGTTCTGATAATGGAGGCAACTCCATGGCTGTAAATGCAACAATATTTGTAACCCCCTCAGCTGTGCACCCTGGCTGCTAGCCAGGTCAACATGCTCCCTCCACCCCTGTGCTCCATGGTCACCTTGTAGGGAGGCTTGTCACCGAGAAAGCCATCCCTCTCCCCACTCACCCCTTCCCAAGAGGTGCAGCCGCCACTGAAACACCAGTGGAAAGCTCTCAGGCCATGCTGGGTGCAGCCTGCGGCTCCCTGAGCATCACCCACGCCGAGATCCAGCACGGCTGCTGCTCCTCGCGGGCCAGCACTGCCCTCCCACCCTCCTTCCCCTGGCCTGCAGGGATCCCAGTTTTCACATCCTGAAATTCAAGCCCAGCCTCCTCACCACAATGCTGAGCAGTCAGATGGTGAGGAGATGGGGCCCATCCTGTTCAGCTCCTTGCCCTCTGCCTCTCCCCATCTGCTTGTCCACGAATGCCAGACCTCACTGAGCCTCTCACCTGGTGACTCCAAAGGTTTTGGGCTGCTCTGCTCCCCATATCCCCACTATGGCCATCTCACCTTCAGGCACACAACTGCCAAAGAATTACCTTATCTGTGTGTCTGTTTCACCTTTCCTGCTTCATCCTTTCACAACCCGCTGATTCATGGCTTTGGACTCAGGCAGGCAGTAACACACAACTGAAAAGCCACGTACTATTAATTAAATACTTGAGATGCTTTCTCAGTTTATTATAGGCAGCCAGTGAACAACAAAATGAGGGCAGAGCAGCCTCAGGAACATCAAAGGTCCTGAGTCTTCAATTTTGTACCTATAACAGCAGCACTTCTGAGTGGGCAGAAATTTAACCCCCATCCTCCTTCACAAATTTCAGTGCAACTTGTCCATACATCTTGTTAGCACATATTGTGTACTATATCTTTACTACATCTTAACTGGTTGTTCTTCCTTCTCTCTTCCCCCAAATCAGCAAATGTCAGTAGCTACTATTTTCAGTAACTAATTGTAACACAGCTTGTCATTTTTCAAAGAGTTCCTCAGTCTTAAAGAAGAGAAAACCCATTCTCTCCACTTGGAAATCAAGATTCAATGAAAATATTACTTTCAAGCAGCCTTTATGGTGCTTTTGTTTTCAAAATACAAAGTAAGTTGCCCTAATTCTTCAGCCAAGGGACTGCTATTCACCACCTGGGAACAGTTTTCTCCAACAGTACAGGCAATGGGGAAAGATTCAGGGAGTTGCAGGTGGCCTTACTGAAATGATTCCTACATACGCTGTGGTTAACAAACCTTAGAGACCCTAACAGGTACTTTTACATTAAAGGGAGCTATGTAAACCACGTTTGGTTTAGTGGGAAAGGGGAAAGCCTTGTTGTAAACGTATTGTTTCTAATTTGGAGTTAAAGCAAAACACTTTGTGGTGTTCTTCACGGCTCCAGTACAAGCAACGCATAAATGCCGATGAACTGGATACAGAAAAGAGATCCTCTGGTAGAACCAAGTCATTTATGTCATGATTGATCTCTAGCAGACATTTACAATATAAGAAGTAATTCAAGGCCAGAAAAGCCTTCAGGTACATTTGTTTTGTCCTGGCTGTAATTTCATTCCAATCTGGCACTTTTTAAGGTATCTTAAGCATACATTCTGAGAGTTTATTTTCCTTAAATATACACTATTCACTAATCCAACTACACTGCTATAATCTACATACCTTTTAAACAGCAAAAACTCTTTTAAAAAATAATAAACGTCATCATGTTTTTATCAGCATAGATCTTTCTAAGCCTCTTCTCCACAACAGTTAATCTCCAAAACTACTATAGTTACACACAACACCAAATTAAAATACAAAACAATATAAAGTTGCCACAGATATATTATCAAGAACTTTCACTAACATCCACTTAGTAGTTACAAATAAACTACTTACCTACAATTAGGGCCTTCTACTGTTTCTGTGATTCCTGCTATTACAGAGAATAACCTGGTATGGGCTGCTGTCATATTGCTCAAGCAATCACAGTTCAAAAGGAAAAATACTAATAGGTTTCCCTACTAAGAATCACCACTCTATATTATTAGAGGTGGAGCTGAAAAAATCCTCATTAGCTACTACAGCATAACTCATCATTTACATCTGCTTTCAAAGATTACTTTCGGAGTATCTCCAGAGGACTTTGCATTTGTGTGCTGCTTGTTCTGGGGCAGGCAACCACAATTAGGTAAAGAAGGTTTAACCTCCTTTAATTTGCAACCTGCATCCAACATGCTTTGCTTTAAATTCTCCAGTTCAGAAACCCCTCTTCCCTCCCAACACACACACACACACCAGCTCACATACCTTTCTTTCAACTGTATTGACTCCTGGGATTCTCATGGAGTAACTCTGCAAAAGTTTCTCTTCTCTCTGCAAGTTACCGCTTGCTTTTAACGGAGATCCTGTCTTGGGCTTTTCACCAATAATCAGTAGTTCAGGCACATCGTGAGCTGCCTGCCGCTTACGAATAGACACCAGGGTTATGTTTTTGTTGTTTAAAGTCGCTAAGCAGGACAGCTCCTTTTTCATTTTATTGTCCGGTTTTCTCTCCATTATCTTTCTGGGCTTTGAATATTGCAGCGCCAAAGGAAAGCTTCACAAGAGTGGCTGTTTGCTGTTTTATCAGCCACACTTCTTTCAGCTACATTTACAACGGCCCGAAGAGCTCTGCCCATCTAATCAACATGCTCATTAGGCATTCATCACGAAATCCCTGCTGTAACCTGTGATCCTTGTGTACACTGCTCGCTGCACTCGGCTACCTGCTTTTCCTGCCAGTTTAAATGTTTCCCACCAATTGCCATCCCCGCGCTGGCCGGGCTCCCTTCCACGCCGCTAATCTTTGCACTCGGCGTTGCAGCAAGCTCGGCCCAGCCCAGCCAAGGCCGCCTTTCACAAGCAAGCCAAACATGACCTGTGTGCAGCAGCCAGTGCATAATTAACCCAGCCAGCCCGGCATTAGCTCCTTGTGGCCATGTGCATAATCACAGCTCCTGCAAAGGGCAATGCCGTCCCACTTCTTTCTTCTGTGAAATTGCCAGGGATTTCTTGCTTAAAATGTGGTCCCCACCTAACTTTGAAAACGTGCCTATGATTATATCATTAGATGAGGTTCCTAGACTGAAGGTCTTTCACTCATTTAGGGCATGAGAAAATTCATTTTTTGCTTCAAGAACAGGGGGTGTGGGGGGAAGAGTATAAACAGTACACTATACTTTCTTAGAATGCACATCTTTACAATCAGCAAGCTTTACTACAAAACAAACAAACCAAATTCAACAAGCAACTAGTGCCAGAAAGTAAAGAAAAAAAAAAATAAATATTACCTTTCCCAAACTCAGTTCCCCTTAAATCCTCTGGGCAGCTACGGGAGCATCTAATTCAGATAGCCATACATGTGATGGGTACCATCACTACAAGTGCCTCGAGCCAAACCTGGGTATATTTCGCTGGGATTGTTTGCAGCAAATTCACAGCTCCGAGCTCCCTTGGTGAGGGGGACCTGCAGTTCCCCAATGCTGTGGGAGTGCAGTCTCCACTTCTGAAGACACCCCTGAACAGGGACACCTAAAGAATGGCCATGCAGGGAATTTATATAATATAGTTGATGTGTCATCAGTTCACACCCTCCCTGGCTATGCAGTGACCTCACTCACAGGTAAGCCTTAAAATACTTGCTTTACATTTAATCAGAAGCACTTGAACTTGTTGAAAAAAGTCACCCAATTTAATCCTATGCAGAGGTTGGCACACAGGGCCAAGATCTCAGCATATCACTGTCACACCACAAAAACCTGAGAAATAGATGGCACTCCACCTGCCCGGCGGGACAAATTCAGGTTCTTTTAACTTCCAAAAGCAGAGGTACATCCCTCACACCATTGCCACAAAGACAGTGGCCCAGAAAGCCACCATACAGGACACTGGCATCCTGGCTTGTCTTCCTGTCGTAACTTCTCCACAAAGATGAAACTTCCACTCTGCTCACGCCATCTAGTTCTTGACTCCAGAGCTAAGAACCATCTTTGGACATAGAAGGTCTTCTGCAAATGAAGCAAAACTCAAAATACTATTGTAGCACTATTTGGTATCATTGTCTTAATGTATAAGATCAGTGATAGTATTAAACTTAAAAAAAAAAAAAAATAGTTCCTTCAAAAAATATTTTGAGAAATGGCCCTTCTAAAGACTATTACTACAAAGAGGAATGCATCTGTGCTTGTTCTGTATTAATGAATGAAACTGATTAAAAACATACCTGAATTCAGATGGAATACTTTTCTGAAAAAACTGTGTTAAACGTGAAATATTTTCAGGAATCACTGATTTTAACAGTTTTTGAAACAAGCAACTGAAAATTGTACAATTTGACTTAAGTGAAGACATTTCATTACGATGTCTTTAAATACTAACGCTACATCTCCATACTGAAGATACATATATATTTAAAATCTGGTTTTGTCTTTCTAAACCAAAACAAATCAAATCTCAAATCAAAGATATTAAAAAATTCAGCTCTGTGTCCTAATGTCAAATAATGGAAACTTCAAATTCCAGAATGTCTTAGAGAACACAAATTCCAGTTTGTGGCCACCTCTAGAGTATATGTGTGGTCCACTCACCTCAAACAGCATCTTTGCTATTATAAATATCCCAAACTCTACCTAGCATTTTTCTACAAGTAACTAATATTCATGAAATTATTCTATGATAAAACATACTGTAAAAACAAGTTGGTTTTTTTGTTTCTTCATTTCAGGTTCACCAGTAACGCTTAACTTAGGCTGACAGGATAAAGAGATGTTTAATAAGTATCTTCTCTCTGATTCCCCTCACTCATCCTTTTTTTCCCCAACTTCTGAGCAACTCTAAGGTAAAAATCTGTTTGTTTCTAAAAGCAGTGGAGAGAAGTTCTCACTTAGTGTCCTATAGTGGCAGAGTCCTGAATACTGATTTGGAGGTAGAGAAGAAACACACAAGGTTGTGGCGCTTTGAACACCTTCCATTTACAAGGTATTTACCCACACTAAAAAGAACTATTTGGCTGGAAAAAGGCTGCAAAAAAAAAAAAGGTTCTTCAGATGACAGGGGCATAAGATACATTTCAACCGGTCTAACTGATTTAAAACACCTGGTTTAGCTGCAGGTTCAAGCAGAACTATAAAGCAATGGCAAATTACACCTGTGCAGCTGAGTTACGAGCACCAGCTCTTGGAGAAGAGTGAGTACCACTCACAAAGTAGAAACCGCCGAACATCTCATGAAACAAACAACAATTTCCATTTACCTTAATACACCAGACAAAAGCTCAGAGGTCCTGGCCCATCCCAACTACTCCACAAGTCTCTTGTGGTCCAGGGGCAGCTCAGGCAGGGATCCGATGTCGGCATCACAAGGGTGACAGTGTCTGAGGCAGCTGCTCGGGTTCACCGCTGCCATTGCCTGCTGCTGAACTCCCACAGACTGCTCCCGGTCTCCAAATTGTTTTCCCTATTCCGGCTCAATTAGTTGCCCCTTTAGAGTCGATGCTAATTGTGTTAGCTGCAAATTGGGGGCAAGCATTTTAGTTAAGGTTGAAATAAGAAAGGCAGTTGTTGCCTGTCTCAGCTGATAACAGTATCATGCCCTGGTTCGAGGCCAGATTTTGCACAGTTTAGGAGTTTGGCAAGGAAGATTCACACAGGTTTGGTAGCGTGAGATTTAGATGGCAAATAGAGAATATTCCTACTGCCTTCACAGCTCTCTGCTAGTGTCGGGCAGAGATGTTGGCATTTTCATGTCAGAAAATTCAGAACATCCCAAGAAAATGAAATCCCTTTGACTTCAAGCCCCAAGAGCTGATAAAATAAGAGCTTCCCCCTTTACATTACCTGTTGTTATTGGAGAACATGCTAAACACACAAGAACTACATGTCTTAAGGCAAACTATGCTTCCTGAGTGCACTCATCCCTGGCTTTATAGGATGATCTGGCCCACGACTAATCTCTCTGGCTCCTTGTCCCAAGAAAGAATCTGAAAATAGTCCTAACAATGCCTTGAAAAATGAGAAGCTTGGTCTCAGGGAAAAAACGAGGGGCCTGGAGGTAAGGGGATCATATTGCCTTAATCTGACAGACAGAGAAGAGGAACCAGTTCAGATACTTAAACATCGTATCAGTGCAAAGAGGGATGTATTAGTACTAATACATCACTCCAGAAATCCAGTCTGCCTTTGAATGTTAATCATTTTCCTACTTTCCTCAGACAGAATTTTAAGCCCCTGAAATACAATCCATCCTGAGGCACACAATGTTACGAGGCTTAAACCCAAGCAATTTCACATTTGACAGTATTTTGAGTTCTTTATAATTTGTCTTCAGGACGCAACCAGCTAAAATTTTTGAACTTTTTCCCTGTCGTAATAGAGTTAGATTGACTTTGGTTTTTACACATATGATGCAACTGCAGGAACTGGAGCTTTAAGGAGAAAAAAACAAAAAACAAACAACACCACAGGATTGCAAAGCTCTTAGTTACATCACAAATAACAGTGCTGGTAATTCACAGCTATCAGCAAATTGTTAACAACATTGCTTGGGGGAGGAATCCATGAAACACCCAGCCCTCGTGTGAAACAAGTAGTTCTGCCCTGTCAATGTCCTCTCCAAGCCAAAAGAGAGGTAGTTACTAAATATACGCACTTTTTCTTCAAGCAAAATCCCTGTGCTTGCTCAGCAGTCATTTTTCAGTCGTACTAAGCAACACAAGCCTCACATTTCCCCCACACAATCAGCTGCAGCTGAAAGTTCAGTGGAAGCTTGGTCAGATTCACGGTACATAACTACGTCCTTGACTTCTCCAAACTCACGGACATACTTGTTACAGGAAATTTTTTAAAAGGCCATACCTTTTTAGCATTGAAGAGGTGACAAAACTCCCTCTTTACCTACATTCACTCACAGTTTTGAATCAAGAAATCAGAAAGAAAACTCTTTGGCTCCAGTCCTAAGAAAACTGGCAGTCATCAGATACACAAGTATTTCTACAGTATGAATGGCACACAATATCTTTCAACAGATGAAGAAGCACAATCATAAGTAACATTATTTCTTACACTATAGGAAAAAAAGAAACCATATATAACTCTGAAATACAAAGAAGAGAATTCCTACCTGCCATGAATAAAGTTGCTTTAGAGTTGATGGCCTCATTTCAAACCAAATCAGCTCAGACTGGCTTCAGTTTTTCAGGAAGAAGACTCAATCTTCTCTAAATATTTTTTAAAAGTTTGCTTGCTCTAAATAAGCAAAATTCAACAGGGTATCTCTTTTGCAACAGGGACCCAAAACACGTACTAATTTTTTTTCATTCCACACCTTCTAATACGACTGCAAATTGTGTGGACTTGGTACTTTGTCTGCTTTTAGCGGTGTTGATTTCATTATGATAATTTCTGTTATCTGTCTGTTTACACTGCAGGAATTTGTTTTCAAGTGCCTGGAAACTACCAGGTTGATCATATTACCACAGGAAAAGGCACACCTTTTGGGTCAGGGTTTAAGTGCAAAGAACAATTTCAATCCGCATGAATGAATTCGAGCCCAGATTTCCAGAAGCGTTCACTCACCTAGCAGGTGAAGAAAGCTGGAAGAACTTGCTGGGCAGTGCCACGACAAAACAAGTATTTTCACTTCTGTGTTTCCAACTTCATTTTCTGACGTACACACTTTGCTTTTGCTCAGAGCTGGTTTTGGCTTGTGAAGTCTGAGCAAAAGCTTTTTTGAATTCATATAAAGGACTCACATTTAATCCATTTTAACTGAGAATGAGTAATATTACAAAAGTAACTATTTTTAAAGTCTACCTGTTACTTGTGAACTATACCACCCATTGCTAAAGATCATAGCTTTTGCCACCTACATTTGCTATCCACATTTAGAAAGAAGACTCAAGTTCTTAATTCCAGTTTTGTTTTGTAGATTCCACACTATTTGTTGTAGGGGTTTAAAAATATATTTTATAATTGTTTTGAATAAAGTGGTAAGTCTCTGAATTGTGATTTAAGTAGATGGGAAGACTGATTTTTTTTTTTTCCAAAGTAAGCAGCCATTTACCCTGTAGCAGGCAAACTACTACCAAATCCTAAGATGCTTTGCCAAATCCACAATTAAATTTTCCCCTATACAGATCAGGAATGTAAGCCTATGATGTCTTAAGTGATCTCTGTATGTAACAGATATTCTCTAAACTGTCCCCAGTCCACACCGCTTAGATTTACTATTAGCTCCTTGCCAGCACTTGCTTCAAATCGTTCTTGTGGTCATGTTTGACAGGCAGAGCAAAATATTTCACTTTGATGAGACACCTGACATTATGTAACTAACATAAAACACACCACATTTGTAAAGCATGCGAAAAAAGAAAAATGACCAGAGAAAAAGTAAAGGACTGTAACTCTGATTTAAGCCTGTATTTCTGGTTCTACAGCCAGTGTGTAATCCCAAGTCAAACTGCCCAGCCTCTGAAGAAAAGGTTATTTCATTCCATCTCATTTATATACGCCACAATCACCTTCATGCCAAGAAAAAAAAAAAAAAAAACACCAGACGAAACAGCATCTTGTGTTTACATTGCAGATGCCTGTCTAAAACACAAACATACTTTCTTTGTTAGGACAGGACAGATATGTAAAGGCAAGCCCAAATTCAGTTTATCTTAACAGTTGTTTCTGGCTGTATTATCCTGGCAAAAACCACCTCTATACAGAAAGAGAGGAATTTCAGCAATTCCCAAATCCCTAAGAAGGCTTGATAGCAGCAGCCCTCACCACAGCACCTGGGCTTCTCCAGCATAATGTCCTGAGCAGAGTCCTGTCTGCTTTCTTAGCGTTCCAGGCAAAATTCTGCTTGGGCAGTAGTTTCCACTTTCTACACCATATGTTTCGTTCGTTTACTCCTTTTTTTCCCTCTCTCCCTGTGGACTGATTGCAGCTACTGAGTAGAAAAAGGCATGATGGTTTTGGGGCCCTCTCTGTGACCTGACCCTTGCAGAGGGTAATCCCTTGGGTCACCCTACAGCCACAGGGGCTCAGAAGCAGCCCGGCCAGGCTGGCACAAATGCCCTCCCCACCTGCCCTCCATCACTTGCCCTCTTGGGCTCTGCCCGTGTTGCCAGGCCAAGGCTCCGGCCCTCCCGTGAGCGCACAAACCAGGGCACTGCTCACACGCCACGGCCTCAGCATCACCGTACTCACGGTGGGACTGAGGGGACAGGAGGGTCCGGTTGTCCAGCGGCAGGGGCCTCCCTAAGGTTTGGATTCTTCCCGATTTGGAGATGGCTGAAGCTCTGCCAGCTCTCCGTCTGTTTCCCTCCACCACAGCAGGCAAGAAGTGAAGAGGGAAACCTCTGATGGGGACACTGCAGGCTCAGGGGGCAGAGGCTTTGCTTGTCCCCAGTTGGCAGAGGTCCAAACTGCAATGTATGTGAGCTGCTGTTTAGCTAATGTATTTTTCTACAAAAATCCAGTTAATTATTTGCTCTTCAGGGCTGGAACTGTTACAGCACTGCCCTGTCCAGGCCTAATATCTCACATGAACTTGCAGTCGACTCTCAGGCAAGAGCCAGCGCAGGAAGGTACCCCGTTCTATCAGTGGACAAAACACGCTTCCAAGTGACCCTGAAAATACATGGTGCTTGCCTGAATAGAGCCGTAGTGATTCACTGCAGAGGCTTATAGAAACTGAGGAGAGAAATAAAAAATAATTATGAAAACATATTTGCTGCTATTTTCTTTTTTCTGCTGGAATACCTGATAATAATTCCCTATTACATCAAGTAACACCCGCAGCCTACGACAAGTCATGAGGAAGAATTCAGGTGGAAATGTCAGAGCTGAAGTGGCAGTCAGGGATGAAAGTATCAACACAAGAAACTGTGCTACTAATTCACGCATTCTCTTCCATACAAACAGATGCTTTGAAAAACATCTAAGGGAAATGGCAATACAGAGTAAACTTCTTTCTGTTTACAATTATTTTTATCTGAAACATTTAACACCTGGATTGAAATATGCAGTTAAAATCCTGCTTTCAAATACAGATGGGTTTTCTCAGGTTGTTTTCTGTGGCATGCATACTGGCTCATCACGACTCAAATTCACTGTAAAAACAGTGTCTGTTTATTGCACGAGCACACAGAGGAAACTGGAGACATATGACTCCTAAAGAAATTGTTCCTGGGAGCCTGCAGTTGTGAGAAAAGGGAAATACAAGAAAGCATTCCAACAGTGAAATTGAGGGTTTTTTTCAGCTCTTGACAATCCCGTTGTTTCCAGAGTTCATCTCAGACTGTTCTCCAGACAAAGAATGTTTCTTCCAAGGACCCATTTAGTCAAAACCGATGCATTCTGCAGCTCAGTCTGTAAGAAGGTAACCATCCTGAGAGTTGCTGAGCAACCTTCTGAGATGTATTAACTGCCCTCAATTCCTGGGAAGCAGAGATGCTAATCCATGGAAATTCAGGCTCAGTTCATTTATCATTCCCTCCTGGTACCTCGGCTTGTTGAAAGAAAAGGTAGTGCAGCAGGGAACTACTTTTAAGCAGCCCTAGTTCACCCCCCAGAAGAGAATTTTCGACTCAATCTACCCCATGGGAAAATCACCCACCTTTCAAGTTTTCTTCATCCCCAGAATAGAAATAAGTCAGAGGAGGCGATGAGGCACAGTGCCTGCATCTCTCATGTCTGAACTAGCCAAACAGTCTCCTCCAATAACTGCAACTCCCTTCTGTCCTGCTCCACAGCCAGTTTCTGGCTCCTTTCTGTTTTTTGATCAGTGCCAAGAAGCCAGACGTGAGCACAGAATGCAAATCCTGCCTCGTCCTGGCTTCATGTGAAACAATTTGGATTTTCATCCAAATAGCACTCTGCCTTGCTCCCTGAAACAAGCAAAGAGAAGCATGCACAAACACACGTGCACAAATACACCCTGAACAAATTAGTGCATGGTGCTGTTTGTTCAATATGTGAACCCTTTAAAGTCTGATGATGGAGCTGCCTATCTCAGTAAAAATTCCACACTGTGAAGTTCCGCAGTTTCCTGAGCAGTTTCATAGCTGATTTAAACAAGATGTTAAGATACTACTAGGAAAGAAGCGGTCCTTCATCATCCCCATCATGTCCTGATTAGGTGCAGATGGCCATAAGAACACTAGTATCTGCATAAGGGAGAAGAAAAAGCACAAAGTGTTTGAGTCTGCTGTCACAGACACTCAAAAATAGTCCTCGGTCCCACTAGAATCCCAAAGTCATAGCTGAAAAAGCTGGGACTTAAGGTGAATCTACACATTATTCTGCAAGCACAGTGATGTTTTCAGTAGGGCTACATCAATTGCCATCCCATTTCTGCCCATGGTCTGAGTTGCTTGAATATATTTCCTTCACTCACCTTAAAAAATGGCAAACATTTTGATTTTTCCTGCTGATGACTGTTTAGGAGAACTAACAGAAGAGCTAAAACACTGGCACAATCTACAGGATTAAACTCCAACAGTGGAACTGATTTTTTTTCCTACAGGGCCTTTGCCCAACTGGGACAATTTGTATGAAAATAATCTTCAGTTAATCAAAAGCTATGGGTTCAACCTGCTTAAGTTGCCTGGTGATACAAATAAATGTGGTCTGTAGGAGCTGTTGCAAAAATTCTGTGTAGATCCAAGCTGCTTAATTCTTCATTGCTTCTGCCAAAAAAAAGGGCAGCTTTTGCTCACATATACATGGTACGAGCACCCACACCCTAGAACATCATCTAGCTCGAAAGTAAAGATGACAGTTAAAAAAAAAATGAGCAGAATTGCTTGTATTTAGCAACTTTAATATTACAACAGATCAGTAAAAACAACCCTGTAGTGTTTTGTCCTAGACATACTAGTGCCACAGTTTATTTCCAGTACTTGTTTTTTGCTTCACAGATACTTAGTACTCAACTGGTGCAACTTTTATTTCTGCCTCCTGTTACTATGCATTGAAGAACAAATGTACTGTAACATCTAACAGCCTATCACAAGAAACATTCAAAAAGAAAAAACTTACTGTGTATATGAATGATCTAAGATTCCTTCTGCTAAAAACAGTCCCAGGCATTTCGGTAGCTAAGACAGCAGCCCTGAATGAGAGACCCAGTGCTACACAGTGCAATTTCTGAAACAAAGTAATAAACTGTACAAGAAAGTATAAAAGACCACATGACTGTCATATGAATACCCTTTCACAATATTAATCCAGTTTCTTTGTGTTACTACTTGCCAGTGGCTTTATTTTCCCAATTTACTCACTTGTATGTGGAGTACTCAGCAAGAATGAGAGTTATAAAAATATACTTTAAAACTGTCTCAAATGCCTTGAAGGTTTGTGCAAAACATACAGTGAGTGGATCCTGCTATTTGCTCTGAATACCACTCCCTTCAGAAGGCCTGTTTGCAGGGATTTTCCTTCAGAGTAAGGACCTTAATGAGGAAAGTAATTAAAACAGGACAAAAATGCTTACAGAGGCAGCAAAAAATTAAAAACCCGGTGCATCTCTGGGAAAGTGAAAACACAGCCGACTTCATGACAAGGCTAGTTTGATTTCACTGGCATGTCAGCCACATGGAATTTCTACAGACCAGGTTTTTAATAGTGTTCTCACTGCTGGAGTAGGAACATCACAGAGAACTCAGCGCTGCTCTTGCTGAGGTTATTGCCAATACCCTAAATGCATGCATACAATATTGTCTGCTACATATGCACTGAGGTGGAGAAGTTGTTAAGTAGTGACAACTCAATTAGTCTGTGTTGGATGTTCACACATTAAAGGTTTCCCTTGCAGCCTGTAAGGCTGTCACCAATGCAGTTTTCATATTGCTCATGTCAGAAGCTAAACAGCTTGTGATTAACATAAAAGTTAACCAAAAAAATGTTGAAAGTATTAATACATTGGGCTTTTTAATTACCACTAGATGGACTACAGAAAAAAAAAAGATACTAAGATGATTAAGACATCGGAGCATCTCTGCTCTGAGGAAAGTCTGAGAGAGATGCGACTGCTTGACCTAGAGAAGATAAGGCTCGGGGGATATCTTATTAATTTATACCCATACCTGAAGGGAGGGTGCAAAGAGGGCAGAGCCAGACTCTTTCCAGTGGTGCCCAGTTACAGGACCAGAGGCAATGGGCACAGACTGAAACACAGAAGGGTCCCTCTGAACATCAGGAAACAGCTTTTCACTGTGAGGGGAACCAAACACTGGAACAGGTTGCCCAGAGAGTTTGTGGAGGCTCCTTCTTGGAGATACTCAAAAGCCATCTGGACATGGCCCTGGGCAACCAGCTCTAAGCAGCCCTGCTTGAGCAGGAGAACTGGACTAGATCACCTCCAGAGGCCCCTTCCAATCCCAACCCTTCTGTGATTCTGTGAACTATAAACTATTAGAACTGAGAAAACTACCTGATACTCCCACCATCATGTAGATTTCTCCCTACAACGAGCAAGTGAACACTGTTTCCAAAATGAAAATAGCCTTCCATGAAAAGGAAGACTGTCTGAGGTGACTACAAAACACAGGAAGACTGCAAAAGGAACACAGGCCATCACACAAAACATCTTCTGATTGCTAAGTCAGGTCTGAGGAATGTGTAGTCTGAGGACTAGGCATGAGGAAGAAATATTTTACAATGAGGGTGGTAAAACACTGGCCCAGGTTGCCCAGAGAGGTGGCAGATGCCCCATCCCTGGAGACATTCCAGGCCAGGCTGGACAGGGCTCTGAGCAACCTGATCTAGTTGAAGATGTCCCTGCTCATTGCAGGGGGATTGGACTCGGTGACCTCTGAAGGTTCCTTCCAACCCAAACTATTCTATGATTGTATGATTCTATGATTCTATGAATTTGTACCAGGACTGGCAGAGGTTAAAAAACTATCATTTGAACTTTCGTGACAGTTTGTGTCTGTAGCAACTCATATAGATTTTTGGGAAAACAAACAAACACAAAACCAAACAAATAAACAAAACACCCCCACACATCTAAACCAGGCAGAGAGTACAAACAGATACACCACAGCTTTTCTTCACATCGTTTTCTATCTAGTCTGGTTGTCTTGTGAAAAACTCTTATTTTCCCCTGTTTAGCATTGGTGAGGATCTGGAAAAGTTATCCAGATCCAGAATATCTATTTGTTTATGTTGATGCTTTATCACAATGTGCCTGAGATACAACTTAGAGGTCATATGCAGTCTGCAAGGACATCATGTTTCCTGGCTTACTCCGCTCAAGAAATGAGTGCAGATGGTAAGGAAATGGCCATGAAGCTTAAAATAGATAGATGATAGATAGATAGATAGATAGATAGATAGATAGATAGATAGATATATGATAGATAGATATACAGATATAGATATATAAATCAGAGACGGCTGTTTCCACCAAAACAGTTCCTCTGGTCTATCTGTTGCTTGCCCTGGAGCAAAAGCAAGACAAGAACAGTATTTATTAATTGTTCTCCCAAACACAACTCCCCAGTTTGCTGTCACCAGTAAAAATTACGTGGCTGTATATGCTGTGTAATGCTAACGCTGGACAGTCAATCTGCATTCATGCAAAAAATTTCACTATTTCAGGGAAGTGCCAGACCTACGTCTCACACTGACTATGCTGTGCAGGCAGAGTCCGTCTGGCTGTATCGTAGCTGAACCAAGTCTGAGGCTCACCCTGCCGGAAAGTTCACGTGCTGCAGATACAGTGTGCGGACAGGAGGCAGCTGTTGTCATTATGACTGCACAAATCAGCCTTTTTCTTCCAGCTGCCAAATGCACAGACATAAGCATTTGTTAATAGGAGATTTGGGGAACTTCCAAGAAATACATTAAGTGGTTTCAGGAAAAGTAAGCTATTTTGCTGAGCTCAACCTAAAACATACTTCTGACATTTAGGACTGAAACCCTGAAGAAAGTGCAGGACTTATGCTGGAAGCTTCACAGGTTAAATCCTGATTTCAGTACAGCTAACCTTGCAATGAGCCTTGATGGCAAAGTTCTACTCTTCTAGCCATGTGAAGCCAGAGCCTTTCTGAGTACTTTTGCTATATGCTTTACTGAATAGAGCACTGAATCTAAACCCAAAACACTGCATCTGCCATTTATGGCCTAGGCAACTCAAAAGCCAGGTATGTAGGTGTCTCCCTCATTAATTATTCTTCTTGCTTCCTGGAACTCTTCAGCATTGCTTAAGTATAATCTTAATTAAGCCACGGCTAACCTGTGATCCTTCAGCTTCAAAAAGACATTCAAGATTCATATCTTCCAAGGGAGTGGCCATAAGGTCCTTTTCAAGGCAGCAGGGAGACAAAAATGTCATCATCTAAAACAGACCAGACTTCGCGTTCCCTAGAAGAACTGTGCCTCTTCTCTGAAGCCAGGCAGTTATCTTCAAATGTTGACATTACAAGAGGGGTGTCTTGAGATGAGAGATGTGAATCCAGCAAAGATCTCTTCTGCAAGCATCCCATGTGCTTCTCAAGTGACTGGTCTGTTGAAGAAGAGGAAAAAGATTAAGGGAGAGAAACCAATGACTGTGGCACCCTACTCGTTAGTTCAGAAATGAAACATTAGGTCATGCTTGCTGGACCTCCCAACAGAACTCTTCCAATTTACCTGCTTACATAAAGGCTGTGATGCCCTTGTGAAACCTATAGTCAGCGGTATTTAGGACAGCAAAGAGATTTAAACAAAAACACCAGTAAAACAGCCAATAAAACTCTAACTCCGAGGGCCTGGCACATTTCCAGTTCCATTCCCACATGGTGAGTCCTCCTAAGTGGAAAACTCAAGCTAGGCAGGTCAGAATCAAATAACCATCACTTAAGCTGAGCTCTTCTCAGTCTCTCTACAGTAGAGAAATCGTCTTTCTGCTGCAGGCTACAGCAATGGCCAAATAAACTAATGATTCAGCATTTTCCAACCAGCATTCTTCTGTCAAGACACAGGATGACCTTCTCAAGCACCCCTAAAAGCTTCAGGACTTCAAAATGCATTGGTGGCTACGACATGAAGGAGATCATGCTGACCTCAAAGAGGCTGAATGACCACAAGTTCTGGAAAGGTCGTGTTCAATGAAACAGGGCTTGAAATGCTTTCAAATTTTGCATAACCCCAGCTTTGAAGAAGCCTGGAGACTGAGTTAACTGGGCCAAATTTGCCACATAAAGCATCTCATTATTGTTAAATGGATGATGTGGGGGGAAAAAAGCACCTAGCGATGTGACACGAGGTCAGAAATGTTTTGGGCTGTTCTGCCTGAGCCCTGCTCACCTCCAGTCTGGTACTCCCAGCATCTAGGAGAGCGGGATGAGCTACTTAGGTTGTTCCAAGGGCAGCCACTTTAGAAATAAAAAGTCTCGCCGTTTACTGGCACATCCTTAGTAGCATTTAAAAAAAACCAGCACTGTTCAGCCCTATCTCTACACTAATCCTCTGGTCTGTGAATACACTCCCAATGAAGACAAAGCGTATTAGTCAGAGAGAGCCCGGACCACCCCAGTGGAAACTGCCCCCGCTGAGCGTGTTCGCGGGCATCCCTTGGAGCCGGCACCAGGCCCAGGGTGCTTTGCACAGCCCTGCAGCGCTGAGCTGCACACACAGCAGAGGCAGCTCTGTAAGGAGGGACTCACAGGCAGGAGAACAAGGCAGGGCTGGAACACAGCACATCGAGTACCATCCTCTTCTGGCCAAAGGGTGCGGGGGCAGTATTTACAGAGACAAAACGTGCACGCGGTGGCTGCAGAACAAACCGCCTGTCCCAGCGAGGCCCCTGCCTCCTCTGCCCTGCCCGGCGGCCGGGCTGCGAGCCTTGCCCGGGGGCCGGGCGGGCGGCGCTGGCCCCTGCGGGGACGCGCGGCCGCGGAGCAGGAGCAGCAGGAGCAGGAGNCCAGTGTCCACTGGTCCCGCCCCCGCCCAGCCGGGCACCGCCCATTCCGGCGGAAAGGCGTCGCGGCGCAGTCCAAGATGGTGGCGGGAGGGTTGTGTCTGTGTGGGCTGATCAGGTACCGGGGTGTGAGGGCGGCCTGTGTGGGGGCGGCGCGTCCTGGCGGCGGAGGGGGAGGGGAGCAGGAGACCCCGCGCCGCCATGACCCCTGCCGAGCCGCGGCCGCGCTCCCTCATCCTGCCCGGCCGCGGACCCGCCGTGTTCCCCCTTAGCGAAGAGGCCGCTGGGCAGGGGTGGGACGGGTCCCTGCCCGGCTCCTCGCTCTGTCGCCGGCCTCGGGTGCTTTAATGTGCTTTCCCGCTTCTTCATCCCGAATGTCGAAGTGTTCTCTTGCCTTGCGTGTCAGTCGAGACGCGTCGTTCGCCATGGCAACCCCGTTAATGTCGAGTAAATGATGTTTATCATAACGCGCGGCACAGCATCAGAATCCTCAGTTCGAGAAGGACAGGGAACTGCTGGAGAGAGTCCAGTGCAGAGCCACGAAGATGATGAAGGGAGTGGAGCATCTCCCTTATGAGGAAGGACTGAGGGAGCTGGGTCTCTTTAGTTTGGAGAAGAGGAGACTGAGGGGTGACCTCATTAATGTTTATAAATATATAAAGGGGGAGTGTCACAAGGATGGAGCCAGGCTCTTCTCAGTGACAACCAATGATAAGACAAGGGGCATTGAGTATAAACTGGAACACAAGAGGTTCCACTTAAATTTGAGAAAAAACTTCTTCCCAGTGAGGGTGCCAGAACACTGGAACAGGCTGCCCAGGGAGGTTGTGGAGTCTCCTTCTCTGGAGACGTTCAAAACCTGCCTGGACGCCTTCCTGTGTAACCTCATCTGGGTGTTCCTGCTCCAGCAGGGGATTGGACCAGATGATCTTTTGAGGTCCCTTCCAATCCCTAACATTCTGTGATTCTGTGATCCAGGCTCTCTCCCCTGTGAAGCTCTGTAGGCCAAGAAGAGACTCCTGTGAGAAACCTCCTGTTCCTGGGTCAGGAGAACTGTGCAGGAGGGCAGTGGTGAGCAAAGGGAGTGCCCGTGTCAGAGAGTGAGAGCTGAGGAAACCGGTCTCTAAACACAGAAACTGCTCGGAGCTTTTCTGGACAGTTGACGCAGCTCTTCAGATCTCAGGGGGGTGGAAAGTGCAGGTTCTGGGCCATGCACTGCAGCCTGGCCCAAGTAGCTCTGCACCAACACAGTTCATACTAAGGCAGGACAAGCAGGA
Organism: Pampusana beccarii; assembly: GCA_013399365.1. Lineage (NCBI taxonomy): Eukaryota > Metazoa > Chordata > Aves > Columbiformes > Columbidae > Pampusana > Pampusana beccarii. The sequence goes on from VWYH01009141.1 coordinate 1,746,334, forward strand.
GCTTGGAATGAAGAAAGCTCTTAGAAATCTCTTTAGAAATCTCCTCGCTAGTTGTGTTTTGCCAGATTGCTAAGGGCATGCAACCTTTACAGTGTGTATAACACATGGAGATGGATATATAGCACGAATGAGAATGNGTAGGGAATATATCTTTGGTTAAATGATTTAGAACAGTGATTTTTATTCCGTAATTGTTGGAATTATAGAGAGATATTGATGATTTCTGAGATTAGAAGAACTTGAGAAATTGTTGAACTCCTTCTAAGCCCTTCTCTCTGAATTTCTTGTATAGTATTTCTTTAAAGCAATATTATATTTTAAAATCTCGGCTTGTTTCAGATTGCTGTGCTCATTGTTAATCCCTGCATTATTTCTAAGTGGAATTTTGTGTGTCTGCTTGGTGGTACTACTGTGGGGAATACGGCTCTGGATACAACAAAGGAAAAAACAGTCGACCTCAGCAGGAACAGATGGGAAGCAGCCGTTGGTGGTTGCATTTTTTCACCCATATTGCAATGCAGGTGGTGGAGGGGAGAGAGTCTTGTGGTGTGCCATAAGGACACTCCAAAAAAAGTAAGTATATATGTTTATCAAATACCGTATTTCATTTTCAGCTACGGATGGTATTATTTATGCCCATTTTGGCATTTTACATGCTTAAATAGGTATCATTTATCCACCGGTCCTACTTTTTTTTTTTTT
>VWYH01009141.1:1748167-1796251 GCA_013399365.1 Pampusana beccarii
TTTTTTTTTTTTCCCCACATCCGAGTTTCACCTGGTTGCACCATTCCCCTTCATCCCTTTATGCAGATTTTGATCTGTCATGCTGTGGCATCTCTCACTTCTCTTTTCTCCCCTTGGGAGAACTCCTCCTTCCTCATCAGTTTTCCAGTACTGATATGGAACTTTGTATGGGCATAACTCATCAGTAGATAACTGATAATATTGAAATTTGCCTCTTGGTGCAGGAGACAACACAAAGTTAATATGTAAAGTGTATTTAACAATGGCACATCCACTGGCTTGCACAGTCTTCTGCATTTTACTCATGCTATACACTAGACGGACATTCTTAAGTCTGTAGAATAATGCTGAGCTCCTTTTATGTTTTACTCAAAAAAAAAATATTCCCCAGGTCCTCAGCCTTATGTTTTTCTGCAGACCAGAAAAAAAAATGGAAGTAGAATTTAGTTAAAATAATTTCAGAGCTAAGACAGGCATTTGTTCTCATATACTTTTTGATTTAAGTTTGAATGAATGGTATTTTAGTTTCACGTTACAAAATTTGAAGAGAAGAATATATGAAATTCTTTTTCTTTACTCTTGTAGGTACAGAAATGTAACGTGTGTTGTTTACACTGGTGATAGAGATGCCACTGGGGAAGAAATAGTAGAAGGCGCTTTCAGAAGATTCAATATTAAATTACCTCATCCCGTGAAGTTTGTATTTCTAGAAAAACGCTACCTCGTGGAAGCTTCTCTTTACCCTCACTTCACTTTGCTGGGACAAAGTTTCGGATCAGTGTTTCTGGGCTGGGAGGCTCTTCTGAAGTGTGTTCCTGATATTTATATTGACTCAATGGGTTATGCCTTCACGCTTCCCCTCTTCAAATATTTAGGAGGCTGTCGTGTTGGATGCTACGTCCATTATCCCACTATCAGCACTGACATGCTCTCTATTGTTAGGAATCAGGATACCAGGTTTAACAATGCAGCCTTCATTACAAACAATCCTCTTCTCAGCAAATTTAAACTTGTCTACTACTACTTCTTTGCTTTCATGTACGGCTTGGTTGGATCCTGCAGTGATGTGATTATGGTTAATTCTTCTTGGACGCTGAATCACATTCTTTCCCTCTGGAGAGCTGGTGCTTGCACTACGGTTGTGTATCCACCCTGCGATGTTCAGACCTTCCTGGATATTCCACTGGAAGAGAAGAAGAGCACCACTGAATATTCCATTGTTTCCGTCAGCCAGTTCCGGCCTGAAAAAGATCATCCTTTGCAAATCCGGGCCTTTGCTAAATTGCTGAAAGAGAAGAGGCTTGGGCAGCAGCCATCATTGAAGCTTATCTTAATTGGAGGCTGTCGTAACCAGCAAGATAAAGAGCGTGTAGATAACCTTAAACGCCTTTGTGTAGAGCTGGGAGTTAGTAATGACGTGACATTCAGAATAAACATTCCTTTTGAGGAGCTAAAGAGACACCTGGCTGAGGCCACCATTGGCCTGCACACAATGTGGAATGAGCACTTTGGGATCGGTCAGTATCCTTCCTGTGTTCAGCCATTTGTCCCCAGCTAGGGACACAGTTGGGGAAAGCTTCAGTTCATGGTTAAGGCTCTTCAGAGTAGGTGTCTAAGCACAGGGGAGGTTTAGATTGGGTATTAGGAAATTTTTTTTACTGGAAAGGGTTGTCAGGCACTGGAACAGGCTGCCCAGGGAAGTGCTGGAGTCACCATCCCTGGAGGTGTTTAAAAGATGCATAGATGAAGTTCTTAGGGACACGGTTTAGTGACAGTGTTGGGTTAATGGTTGGACTCAGTGATCTTGAGTGTTCATCTGATGAGACCATTTACTCTGTATTTTTCAAACTGATCTAGAATGGCAAATTATAGTAACTTGTAATTCTGGTTGAATTTTACTGCAGTTTTAACTTCCCAGTGCCTCATAGAAAGTCAAAAGTACATGATGTGCACATTCATATCAGAATGTTTTGTATCTTTTACAGGAGTAGTTGAATGTATGGCAGCTGGCACCATTGTCCTGGCTCACAATTCTGGAGGCCCCAAATTAGATATTGTGGTACCCTACGAAGGACATATTACAGGCTTCCTAGCAGAAAACGAGGACAATTACGCTGAGACAATGGCTTATATCCTGTCTTTGTCCCCTGAAAAAAGGTTAGAAATCAGAGAAAATGCTCGTCGATCTGTGAACAGGTTTTCTGACCAGCATTTCGAAGAGACATTCCTGTTGTCTGTGGACCCGTTATTTAAATAAATGTATATGAATAAAAATGTATTGAATAAAATTAACTTTTAATATTTGTCTCTATTTCACCTGTAAATACATGTAATCTATGATGCCTTGGTCTCATTCAATAAAGAGATGGTTTTTTTCTTTCTGTTAGGAGATGTTCTTTATGTAACAGAGGGGCTTTTTACTGGGAAAGAAATCCTCCTGCAAATTTTCTGTGTTGACTACATGACAGTACAGTACAGTGCAAAAACCTCTAGATTCATAGAACCATCCTATTTCCTTGGTAACAGAACTACACCTGGAAGTTTTTTATTCATTGAATATGTTACTTTCAGTCTCCACCTATTTCATGACTCCTCACCCACAGTCACAATTTTTAAAGTCAACACGTTCATTTGATTGCTTTTGTGCCCACATTTTTTTCCCAGAATCTGTAGCACATTTTCAATTTGCTGTCCCCCATTGTGTGGCAAAAATCTATTACGTGGGGTTTTAATTATGGTTTTGGAGATTTCATTACCTACAGTGATTCCTTTAGGTTAATCATACAGTGGTTTTAGCAGTTTCCTTTTTAATAAGCATAATAATTGCATTTGTCTATGATCCTTATATTAGTAATTTCCTCATGCCCTTTCACAGTATGACAACTTAATGGTATTTTTCCAACCGTATTCTATTGAAAGGTTTTCTGTTCCGAGGGAACAGAAGGGTCTAGATTAGAGGGCATAATTAAATGCTATACAAACATGAATGGTAAAGCCCTAAATTACTGCTTATTGTAAAGCTGAGAACACAGTGAACACGATGTTCAAAAATTGGACATGTGCTTTTGTATCAAAAATGGAAAAACATATAGTCCTTTTTTGAGCCATCAAAGCAGTATTTTACATTCTAGCAAACTAAGAGAAGTGCAAAAAGCTACTGAAATTAAAATTTAAAAACTTCAGAATGGGGTTCTCCCTCTATTTAAACCTCATCTGGATTATATGAAACTTTGTATGTGAAAAAAAGATGTTTGGAAGAACCCACTATTCCATGTTTTATTAGAAACCGAGGAATGCACATTTCCCATCGTGCTAATAGACCCTTTTACGGCTACCATACAAAAGTGCAGAGCAGTTGGTGACACTATGTAGCCTCAGTCCTGTGTAAATGAAACCATGCATTATAAAGCTGTATTGGCAGTACATGGAGATTAAGAAAAGCTGGAAAAGCTTAAAACAAGGTGTTGATTGAGCTAGGGAAATACGACAGACTGACTAGGAGGCATTTTTACATGATACGCAGTTACAGAGAGTATGCAATCAGAAATGTGCTCAACCAAGCGTAGAGAGATGTCGCAGGTAGTTTAGAATAATAGCGATGGAAGTGCGTTTCAGTGTTGATCAGTACTTTTCAACATTTAGACATCTGAAAAGTAGCCTGATTTTTTTTCCTTTTAAACAAAATAGTAACAACCTTCTATTAATTTTAATTGAGTGTTTAGCACTGTTGAAAAGCAGTTGATTTACTCAGCATTTAATGTCAGCCACCTTTAAATTTTGTTACTGACATGGCTGAAATTTCAAGCAAGTTATTAAGTTCTGAAACAGTAACTGTGCTGGTGTTCTAGGTAGCTCTTGCTTCCTGCTCGCCTTTTTCATGATGTGTGTCAATGCTAAATGACTTATGGTTATTTTCTAAATCATCATCACGTTTTCCAAGTAGTTTGCTAGGTAAACTCATCTTTTCTTCATCTGTTTGACATTTATTTATTGAAACGACAGGAGACTCCATGGTTCTCTCTGATGGAGAAGCTGCCACTTTTTCCAGAGATTCCTCCACCTCATGTCTAAGCTCATCTTCAGAATCTTCAAAATTTCTGTGAAGTAAACCAAGATAATTATATTAAATAAATGTGCCTTTGTTACAAGCCTTTCTACTTTCAAGGTCTTTGAGATTTTTTTAAAACACTTTTTAAAGAACATATAAGTGACACTTATAATGTGAGCTTTTCTTCTTTCTCCATGAGATTGTTTACCTGTGTTTATAAAGTAAGAGAACAGGAATTGCAAAGCCATGTTCATGCTTCTGCATAACATTTTTAATGGCAGCATTGGCTTGTGACATATTAAATTACAGAAATTAACAGACTGTGTGAAACAATTAAGTTTTCTTCATTTATGAATTTGAAAGAAGAAAAGTTTCAGACAATGCAACCTGCCATTTCACGAAAACAGTTGTATGGATTTTTTTATATGATGTGCTTGACTTACGTGTCTTCATCATCTGATCTCGGCTCAAGTCTGTTTTCATCAACAGCAACAGCAGAACATGTTTCTGAATCATCTTCCTTGTTTGCTTTTGGAAGCAACGTAGTTAATCTCCCTTCTGGAAAGGAAGAGAAACATCCCTTTAATTGTATATTAGCTAACTATTAAAGTGTACTGCCTGCGACTGAAAATTGTTGTTTAGCTGTACCTATGGTTCCCTAAAAATGCTTGTTTTCAAAGAACTGAAGAACTCCCAAACCTGAAGGCGGGAGAACAACTTTAAGAGTTGTTGGTTTAGTATAAAGCTAAATTCTGCATGTGACCCAACAGAAATTTGTCAGTTTGGGTAACACCGTACTCTACAGTGTCAGCTTGAGTAGCAGGGCAGAAGCGCATATTGAGAGTGCCACATTCTAATAAATGTAACTGATAAAAGAAACAGCAGTTAGAAAACCTGTGTGAGTTATTCTTGCTTCAGCCCTATGAACTGATAATTAGTGCAAAGTGGTTTGGGTTGTTTTGTTTGTTTGGTTGGTTTTTATGTGTAAGCAGTAAAGCTAGTCTTAGGACAGGAATTTAGCTGGTTTAGCTTTCAGGATGGAGCAGTTTTAAAAGAGCTTGTTATGCTATGGGAAAACGTATGTGAGGCATAATTAGCAGGAGAGTGCTGACTGAACAGTTGTGAATGAAAGAGATTTCTCATGACCCATAAAATTGTTGAAACTTGGCATTTACATGTATGATTTAGCTGGCTTAAAAGTCCTGTTCTCCCATTACAGGTTCAGTAGGTTGGCAATAGTGTATCAAAACACAATGTACAGTTACATATACAGCATCTTTCTGTGTTAAATACTCTGGCTTTTTAGCTAACAACTCTGATGCAAAGTAAATGTTGTTTTGAAAACAGTTTGTTACTTAAGGAAAGTGTGCTGCAGTGTGAGTTCAAATTAATTTCCATGTCAGCTGTATCAGCATGGACCATGCTGTAAAGTAAGTCAGAACTGTAGTTTAGGTCAGCACATACTACAATTTACAGCTGTTCTACAGAAATACGTGTATTTGTATAAATGTTTTTTACGGAGTTCTTCTACCTCGGCCAGTGCAGGGGCCAGATCCAGGTTTGTGGTATCAGCCACCTTGCTGGCAGTAGCAGCTTATGTCCATCTACCCAAGCAAATGAAAGAATTATATAGGAAAGTAACAGCCAGTACGTAGGGTTTGCCCTTTTCCCTGCTGTTGACAACAGCAACATCCCAAAAGAGGCCTTTCACTGCTGCAGGACAGAGCAGGGGCTGCTGGGACAAGCTGCATGTGTTTTTCTAGTTTGGCAACTAGACTTCAAAATTCTGGTTCCCATCACAGACCCTCTGCCAATGATAGAAGAAATAATAAACTCAAGAAAAACTTGGAGAATTTACAGTAACAAACATCCTACCTATTTCTTCTTCAAGCCGGATGAAGGAGTCATTAGACAGCTCTGCTTTTGCTAAGATATTCAGGAGTGTCTCTGGTGTTGTTTGCTTCCACTGCTTCCTGTTTTCTGGGGTGTCTTCAGGTAGAGCAGCACAATCAGCTGAAGGACAGCAAAGTTCTCAGGTCATGAAAGCATAACTGTGGCTTGGCACTGTCTTTTGCCAGATTCAGACTTCCTTGTCTTGACACTGATTTATTAATTTTGTGTAATGCTGGAACCTGTTTGGGTTTTTTCCCCTTGTGGAATACTGAATTTTTAATAAGTATTGGGTCTGATTGATACCATAGATTAAAAAAATAGCTTGGGCTATTTGTCACTAAAAATTTCTAATACCAGTTTTAATAAAGTAAAAGCTCAAGTAACTGCTTAATTAGGCCTAGAATAGACAGATGCAGCTTAACTGAGCAGCCCTAGGTCTCAAACTTGTTGCCTTCTTGGGGCTGAAAAAGCTTCAAAGAAATTCCTGTTTCTTTTGTGGCCTATGCTCTTTCATCTAAGGCAGAATGAACAAGAAGTGGCATATTAACAATATTCTACTTGGTCTTCACTGTCCATGCAAACTCTCCAGGTTGTTTCTGTGTATCTAGGGTGTTTGGAACATGCTGGAATGCTGGAAGAGCCTCTTGTTTGCAGCAACCAGTCACTGGAGATACTCGTCTGCCTGGGAATATATGCACTGGTACTGCAAGAAACATGGCAATTACCTTTTTCTGAAAAGGAGCATCACCACAGCCACACCTGTGCAAGGACGCACTTGGGATTGTGCAGCAACACAACTCTGTGGAGCGCGAAACCAGAACTCCACCGCACTCTGGGGAGGCAATGGCAATTGACTGCCTCAGTTCTTGTGTTTCATCAACTCAAGGCCCAAGAAAGTGGTGTTGATTTGTTGCACAGATTGGCACTTTCAGCCCTTGTTACCCTGGCCACAGACTGATTAATAAAATGCAGCCCTCTTAATATGTATGAGCAGCACAACATCATTGCAATATTAGACAGAGGGGAAAATGATGACTGCATTCTGGTTTAACATCACAATAACCTCAGTTATTATGAAGTCCTGCAATTAAAAGCCTGCCAGATCATTTGAGCGCTCTGGTATGGAATTGTTTTAGCAAACGTCTGTAAGTAGTCTGGCTAAATTTTAGCAGCTCCCTACTTTCACTGAAACACAAAACTTTCTTACCAAGTTCATTTTCAGCCACAGTAGGACATACAGATGTGACATCAGCATCAGCTAAAAAATTCAGCAGTGTCTGAGGGGCTTCAGCTTGCCAATGTTTTCTATTTTCTTTTGTGTCATCTATGTCATTGAACATTAAGGGGAAAAAAAGAGGAGGCCAAGTTATTTCATTTTTTAGTTAGATTTCAGTGTGATTATAATATTATGTGATATAAAGCAAGAGCTGATCAGATAAACTTGCTACAGCCTGGAGTTACTGAATTTACCTAACTCCTACATAATTTTCAGGATTAACACTCTGCATTGCATTTCCCTAAGAAACACCTGTTTGGTATCCAGACAGTTCTTCCAAAGCTCTGTCCGTATGATCTTCATAAACTTCCACCAATTTCTCCTTAAGATTCTCACCATCCACAAAAGTCAAAGTCTCATTGAGTTTATCTAGTACCTGAAAAAACAATAGGTTACTCTGGAAAGAGAAAACAGATATGGGACAATAACTAATCACTTCTCATTTTATGGTGTTTGCCGGCCCTTCTCATGCATGCACAGGCAAACTGTGTAACAAAAAGTGAAGCAGCAGAATTCAAAAGTCACTTTGTGATTTGTGTATCAGAGAGCTGCATGGGGCTCTGCAGAGATGTGAAACAACAGAATAAGAAAATCGTGCTTTATAAATTAAGAATATATATACTAGAAAGAAAGATTTTTGATGTTGCTGTTACAACTATTTTAAACATTCTAATATACTAATAAAAATTTCAGTAGGTAGCTATTACATGTCAATCAGCTAGAAATGTCATTTTAATAAATGCAATCACATCACATGGTCAGTAACATCACTTCCACTTTTTCTAAATAACAGCTGGTTTATCACAATATTATTATTGCTGTGTGATGCAATACTAGAGAAAAGAAAGAGAAATGTACTAAAACCATTTACAAATCAAATTTGGCATTTGCAGATTAAGTCGGTTTTGAGATGAATTCTTTCCCTCATCCCAATTTACAAAATATGTGCACTCTATCTTTAAACATGTGAAAGATTAACCCAGATATCATCCAATTTTCTAAGCAATTATCCTCTTGAAGCAGGTCAGATATATGCAATACATCAACAAATCCTCAATAGGAAGCTTCACTATAACAAACTAGAGGATGATGGTAATGGAAACAATTAAACCTTAGATCATGGAGCTACTGCCATGGTTTCAGATAACTAATGTAAATGCTTTGAATGTAACTACAGCATACCTCTGTTTCTTGAATGCTGTCTTCCTCAGGAACACATACATCTAAATTAATTTCAAACTTTACTCCTCCCTAAAGAAAATTCACACATTTCATTAATTTATTTTATGAAATAAACCCAAGTAATTAAATGTACACAGTTTATATGGAACTATAAACTTCAAAATTATTCTTCTATGGAAATTACATTTTATTTAACAATATTTTTCTTCAGTTTAACAAGATCAAAGTTAAACAAATTGGACAAAAATAGATTGCTCTGAATATAGTTTATGGATATTTTTAAATAATTGCATCCAGTTCACAGGGCTGGAATATTGTTGATTTTAAGGACATATGTCTCTGATAATAATTCAATCCTTGTAATATACAGAGTTGGTTCTTACAGCTCATTGCCAACCAGTAGTAAAATTTGAATACTGTACTGCTTCCATGCAGTATTTCACAAAAGACCTTTAGGCCACTTCACAAAGATTTTATGGTCAGAAACTTTCCTGATATCTTATCTGCATTCCCATTCAATTCCCATTCCCTTCTACAATTTAAAAAGCCCTATAGAGAAGACTGTTTTTACAACAGAATGTTAAGAAATTAGGAGCCTGACTTGACTTCACTTAAAACTTCAACATGAATTCCCATACACTGCTAATGCAGTTTGACATGAACATGAGTAGGTAGGGATTGATGACTATCTGAGAATATCTAAAATGAGTCTCCCTCAAATGATCAGAAAAGCTCTGCTACACATTTCTTAGTGATTCTAGTGATTCTACTTTCTTTCAACTTTTAACAGTAGACCAGCACTCTTAACTGACTCTCAAATAACTTGATTTCCAGAGCTATTTTGATAACACAATCATTTCAAATGTACAGATATAAGATGAAAAAAAAAATATACCTTTGTGTTATATTTCTTTTCTAAGATTTTTTGGTCTTGCCTATCCTGAAGTCTGACTTGTTTAAAGTTTTCTTCCATGTCCTAGAAGAAGGAAAAATAAAACAATAATTTAAAAAACCAAACCTTACCCCTCTTTATATTCCTATGTCCTATGTTAGAACATGTCGATAAAAGCACAGCAAATAATTGTATGCAAGCAGATGCAAAACCTGGTGTTTCTTTTTTGTTACTGTGCATTTCGCATTAAGTCACTGGGAACATAATTTCTGTCCTGTCATGGCTCTAATTGCCTATAACCTACTTTATTCCATCAAGCAATGTGTGAATTCATTTTAGTAAAAGTCAGATCCAGGATCCATGAAAATCACTGTAGAGAATCCTACTAATATTACCCAGCTGCAATAGGGTAGCAATGTCTGTCACTGGTTTATGTGGAAAGCTGCCCCTTGCTATGGGACAGTGCAGAAAAGTCCTATGTCACATGAGGCAAATCCTGCCTCAAGAATCCTAGTAGCTAAATCAGGGCTGTTTTCCTTTTAGAATAGACTGGGAATCTGCTCACTGAGATTCATTTTCATAAATTGAGGCTTTCATTCATTTCACTTGATGAAAACCAGACCTGTTGCTGTAGAACTCCATGTGGTCTGGAAAACTTATCTGGTGGTCGCAATATTGCAAAGTAAAAGTGGAATAATTCTGTCACTGCTTCAGTAGTATTTGATGAGAAAGAAGTGAAGGAGTCCTGTAGCTGGCAAATTTTGGCCCTGCCTCCTCCTCCTGCTTCTGCCAAATTTTTGTTTAAGTAAGGAGTCCACATAAACCTGGACATCCCACACAGTGGGCTTTCATGAATTGCTATATCTTTTGCACAGATTCCTCATAAAGATTTGCACTGTGACTTCTTCTTCAATTCACTTAGAAAGCAAGGAAAAGAAACATACCACAAAAAGAAATTAAGTACATCGTAATATTTACAGATATAAAAGAGTTACCAAAACAAGTCAGGACTCAGCCAAAGAAACTTTCCAGGCTATTCATGAAGGGAACCCAGGGAGACTTTCACGTGTGGTGCAAACATCAAGTGAGATTTAAGCTTTACTGTTTTTCACATTTGTCACAGAAAGTGAATCAAAGACCACGCAGGACTTGCATTAAAAGTTCTGTTTAGACCAGGAGATAGTACTGATACCTGAAGTGATTCTTCTCTCATTTCAGCTGTGCTCTTGGTTTCAGACTGGTCTTCAGCTTTCCCTTGCCTCACAAGATAGGTTTTGTCTTGTACTTTTTGGTTCTCCTAGGGAACATTTTTATAAAATGTTCATTTCAGTTTCTAATTAAGGATATCAACTTAATAAAGAAAAAGGAAATATGACTGTGTGTATGTTTGAGGTTTGTTACCTGGAATACTCCTGCTCTAAGTCTCAATTCTTTTATATCACTGTGGTATTCTTCTCGAATTTTCTGCAGTTGTTTCAGGTACTCCTGTGAAAGAACAGTGAGGTAGAATACATATACATTAGAAATGCACATAGAAGTAACACTAGCTAAACAAAATATTCTGTGGATATCAAGCTGTGTATATACGAGAGAAAGGGATCAGTGTCCTTTACTGCCAATTTTTAAAACTACCTCTTACCTCCTAGTAGAGGACATTTTTGAGCCCAAACTCTTCCAGATTTCAATGTTCTTGAATTTTTCCCGACTGTTTCATGCTAGATTTTCTGTAGAATTATATCTAAACCAGCTAATTCCAACAATAATTGAAGGACTATATGAGTAATGATTCTAAGGTTGCAATCCAAAAACAGAGGACTGGAAATTAGGAGGACAAAAAATTACGTATTATTCATTGTATTGCAACCTGCTCCCCAAAACGAAACAAAACCTGGTAATCCTTTCTTGGAGAAGCTTCAACTTTCCTATGCAAATTGGGCCAAAAGACAATTTTTGTGTTGAGGAGTCCTCTGTTACTGTTTATATGAGGATCTATCCCAATTTGCCCATGTTATAAAGGGACAAATCTGTAAAGTTTAATTTTCTGGCATACAGACTTTGTGGAACTAAACAGTAACAGTCTCTGAAGCGTGTGTATATGATGAGTATGTTCTTATTCCGAAGTCTGATCATTATGTAATAGTCAATATATTAATATTTATTCTAACATTTTTCTATAAATCAAAGCTAGATAAAATGTATTTATATGTGTTCACGTAAGAAAGCAGTATCAGTTTGTTTTCTCTCTCACCAAAAAAGCAAACCCAGAAAAGTATATTGTTTCTGTATAAAATAATCTCCAAAAGTTATACCACCCCAGGGAAGTATTAATAGTATGTATCACATACTATTATATCACAGTCTAAATGTCACAGTATGACTTATGAACAATGAACATACATACACAAATAATGCCTGTATGACTATTTATTCTGATTTGTAAACGTGAGGATCTGTTGTCCTCCAACATTAGTTTGTTCAGTGAGGTAACTCCTCTCATCTCAGTAGAAGCAAAATAAAAATCAAGGCCATGCTTTATGAAATGATTATGGACATCAGCTTTTGTGCAAGTCCTCACCACTTTATCTAAGATGGAACCATATGAAAACAGCTTATATTTTCCTAGTGGTCATGTGGAAAATAATCAATTCTTATGTAAAGAACACTATTGTCAAGGAGTGTAAGAAGACAGCTTTAAGCGGCTAAGGAGGATATTTTATTTACCTGTTCTTTCATTTCATTCTTTCTAGACATGTCCTGCTGAGTATTTTTGAGATGCTCTTCCTTCATTTTCTGCTGCTGCGTTTGGTCATGATATGGATCGGCAGAGGATGGTCGCAGCCCCTACAGAGGTACAAATAAAACCCAGAGCAAAGGAATTTTCATTTAGAATCCTTTCCTTCAGTGCCCACTCAATTCACCCACCCTTTTCCACTGAAGAGTGCGGTAAGGCAAGTTTATATTTTTGGAGGAAAAAGGTATAGCAAAATTTTACATTGCTATAGTTTTGTGTCAGAAAATAAAACCTCAAGATCAACGAATTTGCTAGAGCAGAAATTTTTACCTGTCAGAGTCACAGTTTGCTGTTAGAAAGACATCAGATCATCTTTTGGATTTTAATTTTTTTTTTTTTTTTACAGATTTTATTCTATGATTCAATATTTACTTACCAGCTGTTTTTCCACTTTAATCTTGTACTGTTGGGCTTCAAAACGCCTTTGAAGATATTCTGCAGTCCTGAGAGAAGAAAGCGATGTTCATATGCTACATTTTATTTCACAGACTCTGTTATCATTTGAACAAATAATTCTCTACAGGTTCTATCACATATGACAGAGCTCTCTTTGTCCTACATGAATATATAAACATGGATAAAATATTTATAAATAAATATTTATAAATATGCAATAACAGTAAAATAACAAAAAGAAAACATATCCATAGCCAAGGCATTGCCTTTCCTGTTACTTCAGCTGCATTAGCCTTCTGAAGGGCGCAAAGTCTTTCTCCGCCTTCCATTCGATAAATGGGATATGAAAGTGTCAATGAAAATAAAGTTGTCTTTCCTGACCCTCAAAATGAGTAAAAATTGTAAGAACGGAGGTTGTATATTCAACAATTTTTCTATTTCTTTTCTCATCTGTGCCTAATTCAGCCTAAATTTGTAGTTTTTTGGTTTCTAAACATTTCTCTCTTTTTTTTGGTATAAAATAACCCACAGTCACTTGTAAGCGCCCTGATTTGTATTTTTTTCATTTCCTAACTTCAGAACCCACTTGTGCCCCAAGGAGCCAAACTGGACTTTGTCCTTAAGTAAGGCACTAAAAACTCAGTCCAGAAAAGATGTTCTAAACCTGATGATCCTTAAGTGAAACATTCCAAACACTGTCATAATTGGATGAAAATTAACGATTCAGTCAACCTTAAAGGAAGGATCCAAAAGGAGGCAGTATTAAAAATTCCTTATCTTCCTTTCTCAAGGTGTTCAAAGCTCATCCACACCTAAAATGGCCAATCACGGAACGGACAGGCAATCAAGTAACAAAAAGGTGGTACCTCTACTTTGTAAGAGAAAGGCTTTGAAGTCAAGAAACTGTTGGAGAAAGGGTATTTATATCTGAAAACAAAATATAAACCCTGCAGGGAAAAACAAAACGAAACACAAAACCAAACCAAAACAAAAAACCCCAAACATTTTCATGGCCTTTCTCCCACTGTTTCCTCAAGTGGGGAAGTGCTTTTGGTCTTTATATCATTCTGATCCTGATAGGAAGAAAATATAGTATTTATCCTCGATATAATCAGAAAGTCTACAAAAAAGCCTGCGTTTTACTTCTCACTCAATAAAATACTGAGATTTGGGACACATTTTGACAACAAAATATCAAACATCAGGACAAAACATTCAGAAGGAACTTCTGGATAGACAGGAACAGGAATGATCATGTTGTGCAAAAAACCTATGCACAAAAATTATCGAAGACCAAGCAGAGAAAGAATTATACTGAATAAGCCACAGCCAGTGTTACCTAATCAGGAAGGCTGATAACTCAAAACATGCAGGACAATTCACTACCAATAAATAAAGTGAGAAAAGTTTACCAGTCAGGTGGTGGGGGTGGAGGTGCAACTTGTCCTTTTAGTTTGTAGTATTCCTCAACTCTTTGGTTGATATGAGAAAGGTCATAATGTACATTAACTTTCCTCTGCAAGTTGTCAAGCTGATCATAGTAATGACTATAACGGCCATGTACTCTCATACTCTCTGGTCTTTCTGCCATCTTAAATCTGGAGCTCTGCGGCTGAAAAGATAAAAAAGGATGTTAATTTACCTGTTCTCATTTGTATCAGTACAATTTTGAATTAACTTGCTGTCCTTCTCCCCAGCTTGAGTTGCATGGTAATATAGGCTGTCTAAAGTACAGTAAGTTTTCCAAATTCTTTCACATATAATGCAGAAACTTTCTAACTTCTCGGGGTATATGCAATCTTACCATTGTCTTTTCGTTTTCCCCTGTTCCATCAGCTCCTGTCATGAAGCAGCAGCCCACACTGTGCAAGTCAATCAGCATGGGCCTTCGTACCCTGTAGTGTTGTTGTCTGGAAGTCACTTCATTTTCTGAAGCCTGAAGCACTGAATTAATTCCAGAAGAATCTTATTTTGACATGTGAGAGCAAGGGGAATCTGGGATGCAGTTTTGGGCAGTATACACATCGACTGCTGCTTTCAGGGGAGTGCTGTGCTACTTCATGTCATCATCTCTGATTCTGTGCCTGTGGGAGCTTGCCTTTCATTTCTTGAAGTCCTCACTGTGATGAAACATCCCTGTATTTCTACTTTGTGACAAGACTGTCTTTTCCACTTCACATAAGAACAACGGAGAGAAGGTGATCACCTTAACTGCCACTGCATGATATGAAAGAAGTGTGGTAGGACATTTACAAACATTTCCATGGTGGGAGACTAAAACCGCTATATGTTGTAGAAGAAAAATGGTGAATTTTGCTTATTTCCTTACATCAATGAAAAAGCATCTACGTATCCCTTTCTTAGCTTGTAAATACATTAACTATTCCTCTCTCTTTTCCCTCTTAGAAACACTGAAAATAGGTTCATTTACCTACAGTATAGTCCAGACCACAGTAGAATATAAATCCATGTCTATGTAAGAATTTTCCACTGGGATAATGTTCCCAAGGAAGAGGTAACTTCAAAAAGTTGTCCCTCATTGAAATACCTTTTACAGTATGGTATCCAGAAGTATGGCGATCCCAAGCAATAGGAAGCACAAACCAAGCCATCTAAATAAATGTAAGAGGACTGAGAACTGTGACCAGTGAAGCAGGTACTCTGATGACACAGGCCATGGAAAAGACTGAGGTAATGAATTCCTTCTCCACCTCAGCCTTTACTAGCAAGACCAACCTTCAGGAATCCCAGCCCCCCTGACTTGGGAGGAAAGTCTGGAGCAAGAAAGATGCATCTTTATTGGAAATGGATCAGGTTAGAGAACACATAAGCAGACTGCACAAACCTAAGCCCATGAGCCCTGATGGGATGCATCCACGAGTGCTGAGGGAGCTGGCAGATGTCATTGTGAAGCCACTCTCTATTATCTTTGATTGATTATGGTGATTGGGAGAAGTGCCTGAGGACTGAAGGAGAGCAAATGTCACTCGTATCTTCAAAAAGGGCAAGAAAGAGGACCCAGGGGACTACAGGCTGGTCAGCCTCCCCTTAAATGCCTAGCAAGGTGATGGAACCACTAATCCTGGAAACTACTTCCAAGCACATAAAGGACAAGAAGGTGATCGGGAGTAATCAGCATGGATTCACCAAGGGGAAATAATGCTCAGCCAAGCTGGTAACCTTCTACAACGAACTGACTGGCTAGGCAGACAAAAGGAGAGCAGACCATATTGTCTACCTTGACTTCAGTGAGGCTTTTGACACTGTCTTCCCTAAGATCTTCACAGAGAAGGTGATGAAGTATGGGCTGAATCAGCAGACAGTGGACTGAAAACTGGCTAAATGGCTGGACACAGAGGGTGGTGACCATAGTATAAAGTCTAGTTGGAGGCCAGTGACTAGCTGTGCAGCCCAGGAGTCAGTAGTAGGTCCAGTCCTGTTTAACATCATTAATAATCTGGACGATGGAGTAGAATGTACCCTCTGCAAGTCTGCTGATAACACTAAACCAGGAGGAATGGCTGATAGACTAGAGGGTTGTGCTGCCATCCAGAGGGACCACAACAGGCTGGAGAAATGGGCTGACAGTGACATAGTAAAGTTCAACATGGGGAAATGCAAAGTCCTGCATCTGGGAAGGAATAATCACTTGCACCAGTACACGCTGGGGGCCAACTGACTGAAAAGCAGCTTTGCAGAAAAGCACCTGGGGGTCCTGGTGGACAACAAGCTGAACGTAAGAAAACAACATACTCTTGTGGCAAAGAAGGTGAATGGTATCTTGGGCTGCATTAGACAAAGTATTGCCAGCAGGTCAAAGGAGGTGATCCTTCCCATCTGCTCAGCACTGGTGGCCTCATCTGGAGTCCTGGGTGCGGTTCTGAGCTCCTCAGTACAAAAGAAACATGAACATAGTGAAGAGTGCCCAACAAAGGGCCATTAAGACGATGAAGGGACTGAAGCATCTCTCCTATGAGGAAAGGCTGAGAGAGCTGGGACTGTTCAGCCTAGAGAAGGCTTAGAGGGATCTTATTAATGTATATACATACCCAAAAGGAAGGTGCAAAGAGAACTGAGCCAGACTCCTTCCAGTGGTGCCCAGTGACAAGACCAGAGGCAATGGGCACAAACTGAAAGAGAGGAGGCTCCCTCTGAACATCAGGAAACACATTTTTTTACTGTAAGCATGACTGAACACTGTAGCAGGTTGCCCAGGAAGGCTGTGGAGCCTCCCTTCTTGGAGATATTCAAAAGGCAACTGGTGACAGTCCTGGGCAAACAGCTCTAGGTGGCCCTTCTTGAACAGGGGAATTGGACCAGATAACCTCCAGAGGTCCCTTCCAACCTCGACCATTCTCTGATTCTGTGAATCCTGAAGCAACGCAAAGTATGACACTATGCAAGTATCCCTGCCACTCTATGAACTGGTTGCTTCATTTGGATGCTGAAAGAATGTGGGAACTTTCCCAGTGTTAGTATTAGAGCATGTCCCATAGATCAAAACACTGTGGACAAAATTTTGCCTTTGATCACAGCAGCGCACAGTGAAAGGAAACTTAACCTTCCTAACTTAATCCATCTCTGGATTTGCATTGGATACACATAAATGTAACTATGAGAAAAACTAATTCCTATATTTTGCACAGGGCCAGTATTATCCATAGGCAGTGTAAGTGATTTCTTGAGGGCTGCAGTCCTGGGAACTCCACAATTCCCCACCATCAGTTATCCCACTGTAACTGCACTGTGCAATTACTGCTGTTTGTTGTAATAGTACCTGAGATAAGTGCAGTGGGTGACAGTTGTTTTGCCACAAATGGGCTCTCAGAAGATTTGAGGTAAGAGCATGAGTGTATTTGCTTCTACGGCAAAATTGCAAACAGAAAGTTTATTTGCCTTTGTGCAAATGTAAATGCAAAGCACGCCTGACTCCTTTTGTTACAAAGGACCATACTGAAGCAGCCTAAATTTGGTGTTTCCCACTAAGGCTTTCTAAAACAGCTCTTCTGAGGCTTCGGGAGTGTTTAACTGTGTCTACTGACTTAGTGTAGGCATTAAGCTGGATTTTATACATCTTAATGAGGACTTTTAAAGGGTCTTTTCTAAGAGCAGGAATTTTACCTTCTGAAGGTGATTAAATATTACAAGAGTATGGATGCACAGTACCTGAAAAATAGGCTGCTGCCCTCTTGAAGGAGGTTTCCATTCATTTATTTGAAATAATTCCTGTTTCTTCACAGGCATCACCACTCCAAATTCTGGAGAAGCTTGGTCTTGAACTCTCCTTTTTTGAAGTTTAGGCACTTTTTAACAATAAAAGGTTAAAAGGTTACCTTCTGTGCTCTCTACATGCATAACGATCATGTAGTTGCAAACCGCGGTAGGGTCCATACACCTAATGCTGACAGGCTGGGCTAACAAACACTACTTACATCCTTTCATCATCATCACCACCATGCTGCACACTTCCTAGGCATTCTGCCTTTCTTTCTTAAAATGAGATGCTTTTGAAAGCACTATGATTTGTCACACTCACGTAAACTGGATCTTCATTGATTAGTTTTGCAAAGAAGCACATCAAATAAAAAGGAGACCTTTATAAACTAGAACACTAATTTGATGCTGTTACCAAGAACAGAAAATAGGAGCTCTGATTCTTAGGTTCAGATTTCACTGGAGGCCACGTGTCTATCTGCTCAGGCCTTCCTTTCTAAACCTAGCCCTTGGTATTCTACAAATTGTTAGATAATCCTGAAGTACTTGTGAAATTTGGAAAGAAGGTCTCAAAAGTGAAAAATTTACCTTATCAGTTCCCCATGTAGAAGAAAATAAAAGTACACACCATTCCTGTTTGGCCAGTCAGAATTTTGCTAACGCCTTAGCTGCAATAATGAAAAATAGCATCTTTGCTAGGATTAAGCCTAAGCAAGTTTGAAATCTTTCCTGAGTAATGACTGTGCGAGTATCACATCTGGGAGATAAAATACATTAAAATTACGAGTATATGACTACAGATACTTTTAAAAATGCCTAAGTGACTTAGGTGTTCAGGTGCCTTTGTCCAAATTGCGTAAGACCTGAAGGCAGATATATCTAATTGAAAGTCATTTCCAAAATCACATGGGTTCCCACATTACTGAAGAACTTTTTCTGGGGGGGGAAAAAAACATCCATAGTCCAGTTAAGTAACTACATAGGTATATTTTCACAAGTCTCTTTAAACTGCTTTAATACTCAAAAGATAAATGTGTGGAATAATTATGGTATACTGAAGAACATAGAATGAGGAAAAGGTTATGCTGCCAGAAACATGCCAGATGTTCAGCAGTTCATAAAGACACCATTTAGTCTCATTCATATTTTCTAAGAATGGGCACACATAATCCGATCTGTTAATGAGCACTAAATCCAAATAAAGTTCACTGTCTCTCACAATTTAATCTAATTTATATTTTGTAAAATACCAGGGAGCACAATTTGCAAGACTTCTGCATTTTTGCACATCATGGTTTGGCAAAATGAAGAAAGGATGTTTTTCATGTGACAGACCTAAACTGCAACTAGACCAAAGCCTCCCAATTTTGTAAATTCTATTCTTAAAAGAATGAAGGCTAATGTTTTAGCACTTTCCTATGGCAGCTTTTCCAGCTGACCCTTGCTAATGACCTGGTTTTAAAGTTGTCTTTTTCTGAACAGGACAGCAATGCAGTGTCTGGGGTGAATGTTTCTGCTGTAGCAGTTCTCTCCTCTTTTTAACTTTGTGTAAAACTCTTGTATGTGCAATAAAGACTGTTGGAGAAAGTTATAGCTATCACGTATATCATAACTAGCAAAAGTCAGTGTAGCACTAATGTTAAATATTATTATCATTACCTTGTATCAGCTTGGGTCCAGGCTGTGATGCAGAAGGACTTTTTTTATGTATCACAGTGTGATAGAGTTCTTCCTGTGTTATTCATAAGAAAAAAGGCATCTGATAGAACTGTAAGCAGTCCTATCTACTAACCAGTTCTATCTACTATCTACTAAAACACTACTTTGTCATGTATTTTTCTCTCAGCAAGCAGCAGTACAAGGCACTTACCTCAGGCGGCAAATACCTGAGAACGAGCTTCTGCAAGAAGGGCTTCCTTAGAATAGAGTTGATAGATGGTCGATCTCTTGGAGATATTTTAAACAACTGAGAAATTAATATCCTCAGGTCATATGAATAGTTGGGAGACACTGGGTGAAAATGTCCTCTGCAGATCTTGAGTACCAGTTGGTGCAAACTATTGCCTTCAAACTTAATCAATAAAAACAGTAAAAAGAGCACAGTAAGTACTGCTGGTAGGAAACGATGGACTAGACATTCCAACTTGGAAAAAAAGCTGCTTGCTGACAGAGGCCCTGTGCTATGCAATCTCTTCACAAATCCTTTCTTGCTATCCATAGTTGTTATGTGGAAAATTAATATAACCAAACTCTGACTATACTTTCTGCTTACATTCTACTTGTTTCAGTTGCACGACTCAGAAGGTCCAGTAGCTTTAGTATCTGGATGAGTTTTACTCACACTCTGCTGTCATACAGGTGCATTTTTTCCAGAATGAAACATGATTTATTTTGCCAAAAGCTGTTCACCAGAGACCTGCATACATACTATCTTCACAGTGCTTCACAGTGCTTCACAGTGTTCACCCTCAAAACTTTACTCCAAACAACTTAGCCTCTGCGTTCTGTGTTCTTTCCGGAACTAAGGTATAATCTGATTTTTAATGACCGATGCTACTCAGATAACTCAGCCCTCTCAGTTCAGCAGATCCCTTAATAGGTCAGCATTAATATAGTTTCTAGGACCTTAGACAGGCAAAACTAATTTTGAAAGCAACTTCTAAAATTACCATTTTATTTCCTTGACTATTCTGAAGGCAGTGTAAACAAATTTTGCCTTAACTTCACTTGCATTTCCTGTCAACATCAGCATCTAGACCTCACCTTCAAATTTAAAAACAGGCAGCAATACTGAATAAAACAGCTGATGTTCATAAGAAGTAATGTTAATGTTTCCCTACTGTGTGAAATCTGGAATTTTCCTCAGCAGTATCCCCTTACTCACAGCACAGCACAATTCCTCTTCCTATCAGTGCTGCTCTGGCTTCTCCAGCAGCCAAGCCCAGCAAAATGTCAACTTCTGCTGGGCTCAGGAATCTGATCCTATTCCCATCATCGGGATTAGTCTCTGCTATGTTCCCTTCTCCACATAATAGTCCCAGGCTGAGGATTATCTGAAACTCAGATCAGGCTGAGGACAACAGAGTTTCCTGAACATGCGCTCTCAATTATTTTCTGACATGAATGTGCTTCCAAACAAATGGAAACCTTTAGGAAAATGCTTCTGGGGACTCAAACTGCTTTCTGGGGAAATGTGGGTTTCAAACTTTTTAGTAAGCATAGATGGGTATTTTCAAATAGAAATTAGTAAAATTACATGCTTAAAGTCTAATCTTGGAGTGTGGCTTTAATTCTTTCCATTTCTCATCTGCCTTTTGAAAAAGTTTAGTACTTATTAAAGAGTAAATGTATGTTTGATATGTGTATGCATACACATAAAGTTGTAGAAATACAACAGAACATAGAGTATTTTAGTATGAAAAAACCAGACACAATACAAAAAAATTAAGCACCGTCAGTCATTCTTTAATATCAATAAATAAACTGAAAATAATTCTAGCAGCTGTTGATGAGTACTATTATTACTATAGTTTTTCCAGGCTGCCCACCATCTTTTTTAATAATATGACATTGATCTGATTCTGTTACACAATACTTACAGGATGCTTTAGTGCACATAGCTCATAAAGCACACATCCAAGAGACCAAATATCTCTGTGAATAAAAAATAATTAAAAGTTTCAGGGAAAATACTATAATAGTTTCATACATGTAATCAGTACCTCTTCTCTGCTCTCAAATTCATTGACATTATTCCATCACAGACTAATACTGGTGCAACTTTAAATTTTTCTTAAGATGCACTGAAAACAAGAACTTGACGCTTCTTTTCAGTTGTGGTACCAATGTTTCTCTGACACCTAACTAGGTACTATCATTATCACTGGAAAAGGCACGAGACATAAAGAACGCCTGCTTAATGTTCCTAGCAGGATAAAGGGCAAAGTTGTCTCTGGCTGACTTGATAGTTAAGGAGACAAGAAGGAAGCAAACCTTTGCAAAAAGTACCTCAGAGCTGGGATGCTAGGCTGGGCTCCAGAACATTCTCTGTTGATCCAATCCCCCACACAGACAAGGGGGTCTAGCCCACTCAGCTCCTGACTTTTCAGTGGTCCTCGTCTAGTATTTTGTGTTAAACCTGAGTGAGCCTTCACGATTCCCAGACCAATTTGTCTTTCCTGCAGGTGGCTACTGCCAAGTTTCAGAATTGTCAATCTAGCAGCTTTCACTTTAGTGTATTATTATAAATCACACATGAGTGTATCAAAAAATTCACAAACTTGGAACTGAAAACGTCCATATTTGCCCTGATTATTACATGTTGGAAACAGAGAGAAACTTAGTATTCAATGGAGAACCAGACAAAGCAAAGGAAAAAAAATCTACTTTACATTTCATGCCACTACTAACAAGGAGTGTTAAAAGAGAATGAGATTACACTTTAAAGTAGAAGTACATGCCCCCATGCACAAGCATATGAAGGAAAGACAGAGACTTACGTTTTATTGTTATATGGCTGATTTTCACAAATCTCAGGTGACAGATAATAGGGGGTCCCTACACAGGTATGGGCAAACTCCATAGTGCTAATGAAACACAATGAACAAAAAGGCTTACACACTGAAAAAGTTTCCAAGCAATTGAACTAGAGGCATTTCTGCCCCAGACAGAGTAATAGTCCCCTAATTGAACAATAGCCCCTAGTTGAATAATTTCTTAATGGAACACCCCAAGAAAAACTGAAGTACTTCCCACTTCTGTGTAAAAATGACCAACTATTTTAATAGTGTAGAGTGTTTGCACTTCAACAGAAAGCACACAAATTCTCTTCCCCAGTTTACACCAGCATTGTAGTCAACATTTTAAAGGAATGGTTATCACTAACACAGAATCCCCCCAAAATGTCAAACACACAGCAAAATATCAGAAGTCTCCCAACATAATAATTGAAGCAAGAATACGGGAGGTGGTAGTCAGTTACGCATGCCAGGAACAGTGGAAGGAGGAAATGCTGTCCAGAAACCAAAGCAGGAGTGAGTGAATTTTAGTTCCCTCTTTGCTGCTGACTTGTGAAGATGTAGCCAAATAGCACCAGCTGGATTCATTTCACCTGTTTTCAGGTTATCTACTCTACAGATGTCATCAAGAGTCCCTGGGAAGTCAGTGCAGAGAAAAAGATGCTCACAGAGTGTGACTCCTCACACACTATGCTATTAATAGATGTCAATAAAGGTTGTAAGTTACACTCTTTATAGAGTATATGAATACTGAGTGCCTGAGGTGCTACAGACACCTAACTGCAAGTGAAATTATTAGACGCTATTTTGCATTCTGAAGTGAAGAATGGAGATGAAAATGCCTTTGTGCACTCCAGGGGAGAAGGAAAACAGAGACTGAGAAACTTAACACTCTTGTTATATGAGAAGAAGTCTATAAAGTTCAAATTATTTTGTCGTATAGGCCTATTAAACACTCTTTGAAATGTCTGCACTTGGACATTCAAATTCTGAAGTCTACTTCCTATCTGCTGTGTACTACTCTGCTGTGTAGGAGCAATCCTTAAAGCAATTATCCCCAGAACACATTTCTGAAGGTAGGCATTTTCTGTGTAGTAGTTTACATGTGGAGAGCTGAGGCACTGACAGTAGGTCTGTGCTTCACAAAGGAACACACCACAAAGGAACAAGGCAGAGACTGCAGCTGGAACAGCAACGTGGCAGAGCCCTGGAGATGAGCAGGTTGGATCAAGATACTCCAAACATGCTAATCCAATACAGTCCAACTCTCAGCAGGACTTCCTAGCTCTGATGCGCCACTGAACTCACCTAAATCCAAAGCCAACCTGACGGCGCCTTGACAGAAATTACATGGGCTGTACGCCTACGTGAAAAATGCATAAATCTGCCTAATACATGTGCGCAGTTAAGTACATCTGAAGAGAATGAGCAAATTGACTATGCCGGTTAAAGTTATCTGTTCTCTTTACTGTTGCTGTGTAGACAGTAATGTGGTCAAATTTACAGTGATTTAATTTAGGGACAGGAAAAGTTTTAACGAATGAGTTGCAGCAGTTGGAGTACCAAGCAACTGAGGAGGACCAATGCTAGAGGGACAATCTACAAAACGATCAACAGATGAAATTACCTTTCCACACAATACATAATTAAGATGTGGGACTTCTTTGCCACAATATCCTGCCAAGGTCAAAAATAATCAAGAGGCTCAAAAAGAGATCAAATTCAAGTATTGTCATCTTTTTAACATGCCCCCTGACATTTTTTAGCCATGCCAAAAAGCCCTACACAATGCCCGGCCATTATGCGAGATAGACCCATCTTGGCCCCAAAATCAGGAAGATAAGGCCACCTTATTTGGAAAAGCAGAGTTTAGCTGTACAGATGCAAGCCATGCCATTTACTCTCAGGGTCAGACAGTGGGTTCTAGACCTTTTTAAAAAAAATAAGTAGGCACAGTCTGGGAGGACACAAAAAGAAAAGAAAGTCTGTACAAACTCTTCCCTTAGCTCTTTCTTCAGTTTTTAACACTGTTCACTTTCTTCTTTAGAAGGCAGCAGAAGGGATTATAATCGGCTTCAACAGCAGGAGCTGTGGCTCCAGATTCTCTTTATGTTAGTTCCACAGAGAATAGGGAAAGATCGGGGCTTCCCCACCCTATGTCCCACACATGACAGAAACCCAGTGACTAGGCTAGATACATATGTGGTTTCATGCAGAATAGCATGTTTCAGGATAACAAAAAAAAAAAAAAGAGTAGTGTCAGATCCTTTGTATTCCAGACCTCTTGATCAAGCACAATCCACAAATAATTTGCACATTCAAGTTGCATTCTGAACAGCCAGAAACAGTCTGGTTGGTGTAGGTCACAGACTAATTAAAAAAGTGCTCACCTGTTCAACTGTCTTGCTATGCCAAAGTCCCCGAGCTTTGCTACCTTTTCATTATTGCTAAGAAAAATGTTCTGCAAATAAAAATGAAACTGGTATGCAAAAATGAAACATGGTAGAGCTTTTTAACTGTATTTTTACAAGATAAAATCACTCTCTCTCCAATATTGGTTTTACTACCTGTGCTTTTACATCTCTGTGTAAAATCTTCTTGTCATGAATATGTTTCAGGCCCAGTGAGATCTGCACAAACCAACTCAGGATCTGCAGTGAAAGACAAAGAGAACAGACATCTGCACATTTGTGTGGCTCTAATGTGCAATGGGGCATCTTATTGAAATATATAAAAGAAAGACAACAACAAAATGCAAAATATGTAGAGCATATGCAATAAAAATAGTAAGAAATAGTATTTTTAAAATTAATTTCATAAATTTTCCTCTCATTTTTTAGTACTATCACAAAACGAAATAGAAACAGATACCTGCTCCATTTTCCTTAACCCCATCAAGTTTTAACTGACCATGATAGGTCAAGTCCTTGAAAAAGAACTGAAGAATCACATCAAAAGACAATAAGAATACCAGACCTTTATTTAGAAATGAGCGAGTTCAAATAACAACTACGAGAGAATTTGGGAGTGGTGTTTTAATCCTCTGTGGCGAAATCTTATCACTCAATTATTATATTTGTAGTCTTACTGAACGTGGTCCAGAAAAAAAAGAAACAAAGGCTGATGGACTGAAATGTGGTGACAAAAGAGATCTACGAAGGAACTTGCATAATAAGTAAGCACACAGGTTTATCCTTTATCCAGCATATATTTAACTTCAAATATACATGTGTTTTATTTAATGAGTGGCTGCAGACTTATTGAGAAACAGAAGTACCATGTACTTACATGCTTCTCTATTTAGGAAAATTGATGGTCATAAAACACTTTTATTAAGAGTAACAATCTTCTATTCTTCTATTTAGTAATGCTTCAAATTAGCAGATGATCTCCTGAATAGGGCTGCTCCACAAATGACACTTTCATAGGCATACATTTGAAAAAATAAAGATATTTTAAGGACATTATGTTAAATTGGGCAAGTGTTCTGTATGCATTGGTTCTCTCTTTTGTGTTTTCATCATCTGTGGTTTTGTCTTTATTTCCTCTCACGTTCTCTCTACCTCTAGTATGAATCCCCATAGGATCTTATTATTATTATTTAACCAGTAATTCACTTCCAACTGACTTTCACACTGAGTTCCTCTTTTACTACTAAAGCAAAAAGAAAAGCAAAAATACTTTTCTTTTTTTCCACTTTTATGCTTTACAGTACAGTTCCACTAACAGGTTGGATACTATCAATCTAGTTTCTAGGTAAATTTTCATTGTACCTGCAAAAGTGGAAGACAATGCATGATTAAATAACATTAGAGTCCAGTATATAAGAGAAAAATTTGTTCAGAAAGCTAAGAGCTGGTAAAAAATTAAGGAATAAGTAAGGAATAGTGGAAAATTATATTTCTGTGAATTGCAATACCTATAATACTCACCTATTTACAAAATAAAATATATGTGAACATGCCCCAAAAGCAGCCAGAATTTGGGCTTGTTTCTCTGTGCTGGTTTAATGATTTAAATGGCATCAGAGAAGTCCTCACCCAAATAAAGTGAATGAGAGATTTACTGTAGCCTTCAGTATAAAGCAGGATAAGCAATGATGCAAATATCTTAAACAAATGAAGAACTCACATATAATACATCCCCCCCATAATTCTAAAACATCATTTAAAATAAAGTCTTTATGGCTTTGTAGGTATACTACTAATACAAAGAAAAAGTGCATCCACAATGAAAGGAGCAAGGTGGGGAGGGAGGATAAAAATGGCATCAAAACACTGCTAACGACTTAATTTAAGATCTTAAAGCAGTGTAAAAAGCAAGCTCTGAACTACTATTAAAATCACCAAAGTTTCTTCTAATTATTTTAACAGGTCAGAAAGGAATCAGCAGCTTCTACTGGATAACTTAAACCATGTGTTTTACATAGTATGTCCTTTCCTCTAAAGGTAACTTCTTTCACCTGGTCCTCATCAAACAGGACTCCATGCTGCATATTTATCCTTTTCATTAAATCTCCACCATCACAGTATTCCATCACAATATATAGCTTGTTCTTTTCTGAAAGGGAAGGGACAATTTTTCCTTTATTAGTCACTAAGATAGCAATATATTATTTTTTTATTTTTTGTATTTATTGTATATATTGCATATATAGTATATATTATTGATTTTGTATGGTCCTTCTTTTGAAAGCGACTAGTTAATTGTCTACCTGCTCCATTTCAAATAGTAACTGTGAAAAAATGGTGAAACCTGATGCAAAACTAAGGTGTGAAAATATATTTAAATGAAGATTCACTGAAATATTAAATACACAAGAAAACACTCAAGAGAACACACTGAAAGACAGATGTTCTCACAGGCAATGCTTAGCAGAATGCTTCATATTTGGGATTGTTCCTCAATAATAACTAGGTATATAGTTAGGCTTAGGAAAAAGGTTAAAAGTAGACAGTGTCCAACAGTAGAAATAACCAGCACAGGATACTTAATACAGAAACTCACCCTATTCTTACCCGTCTGGTAAGACTACCAGATCTATGTGTACCTTAAAACATTTACAGTCCTGATCATAGAAAACAATTTAAACACAAGCTGTAACCATAGCATTCATCACATAAGGCATTGCTTATTACAGATGTCAGAAGGAAAAATAAATACGGGGAATCAGCTTTTACGGAGAAGAGACTTCCTCCTACCTCATTCTGTATACTTGAGTGATACCTCAAAACACAGCTCAAGACAAAAGGCCAACAGGACCTGTTTCTTGCTACATTCAAAAGCTCTCTTCTTCCATTGAAACCCCTAGAAAAGTCCCATTAAACTCTGGACTCTTACTGAATATCAAGACTGAAGTTCAACTTAAGCAATGCAGACACTCCAGGATCGTGTCACAATCCCTTAGGTCCCATCCACGCACATGAAGAGGGCAACCGATGACTGAAATTGATACCCTGTGTCATTTTTAGGAGTTAGGACCTGTCGCCACCATTAAGGCTGGTGACAGGCTTAAGGCTGGGCAATATAACAAGCTAGTTTTTGCTCCCTCCCGCTCCTATAATCACAAATAAAAATGCTAAAAGCAAACCTTGCAAAGAAGCGTAGAAGGTAACGATATTTGCATGCTTCATCTTGGCCAGAAGAATGACTTCTTTCTGAGAGGCTTCTTTTTCTTTCGCAGGCATCTACAAAGAATTAAGAAACTATATGCTAGCAATGACATATTTAGGTCTTTTCAAAACTAGTTACATCGTCAACAAATCCTTCCCACAAATATAAAATAACCGTGTATCAAGAATATGCAGAAATATTATATGACGTATATATAATGTAAGGTATCAATCTGTAGTGTTACTGAACACAAAGTAAATTATGACATTTTACAAACAAGCAAACATACACCTTTAAACTTTTTACACAAATGCTATTGCTAAGCTGGCTGATGAATAGCATTCAACTCTGAAGTTAAACTTCCCTTGAGTATTTGAAGAATATGGGTCTAGATGATTCTGTATTCTTAGTATGGTTGATCTCAAAAGAAAAAAGTAAAATAAGTCGTCCTGTTTTACTGGTGTTATGAGCTCTTGCAACATTTAAGGCAAACTTCATAAAATGCAAACCTTCTATTTGGTTCATTGTGAGCACACTTTCATCAACATTATTTCTTAAAAATACATGTCTCTGAGTACCCATCCATCAAAACGTCCTCTTGTATTTATAAACAATTTACTACCCTCATTCTTAAGAAATAATTCTGAAAAATAATCCTCAAAGATTAAAAAATTGGAAAGTGAATGAAACAGACACTACCATCTTAGGATTTCAAAGCAGTAATTTTCTGTATCCAGCTCCTGATTTTTGACCAAGTGGGAAACCACAATAATATTTTATTGGCTTCCATTTTTCTATTTTGCATACATCAAAATGTAAGATTAGAAATGCATGTTTTTTATCGGTCATGAGCGCAGAGATAAACTATTTTTTTATTTAGCTGTCACTACCAGCATATCATTTTTTCTGGGTTTGAATCGGGAACTTATACAGCTCTTTCAAGAACTGATATATATTCGTTCTTCTATTATAACTCTCTAATATGTTATAAATTAAATACTGTGACCCAGAACAGCAAAAGACTTGTCAACAGCATGTATGCACTCACTGAAATTGACTGTTGAAACCCTGTATTTAAATCACAGGGAGTTTAATTGTCTGTCTTTCTGGAACTCTGTATAGGAGTGGCATTCCTCCAACAGCGGAGCTAGTCATCCAAACCTGCCTCTGCAGTCAACAGAAAGAAAGAGAGCGCTTCTATGGCCCAATTCGGTTCATTCTAACACAGAATTTTAAACCACACATGATCAACAGCATCCTAAAAATACACGTGGGAATATAACGGAGGATTGGCTAGGAGGACTGTAAATACACCCAAGCGACTTTGCAGCTGGGGTATAGAAAAACACATCTATCATACCAATTCTCATTTAGCCTTGTGTGCTTGACAAGTAGAACCTCTGTGTTTCGATATCACAAACCTGCAATCGACTGAGTGGCACCTTAACAAACACGCATGAGATTCCCGCCCTGCTGTAGAGGAGACCAAATTACAGTGGAAAACTGAGCCTGTGTGAATCCCTGAAATACAGGTGAAAACAGCAGGTTCAGGGACTCTCTAGCATGGACCGAACTCCGAAGTGCCTGTGTCCTGCCTTGTGTGCCTCTGCCTGGGTGCTGCTTCGGGGATCCCCCGGGTTTGCAAGATAACAAAAATAAGTTTACACTTCATGTTTCATCTGTGGTTCTGTGGTTGGTCCTGCGTCCTGCCTGTGCCAGCTCACACATTTCTCCTGTTCTCCTCTAAAGAAAGTCTAACAAAGCAGCTCAGATACTAACAGCTAGAGAACAGACATTAAAAATTAGATTAATCAAACTGCCATAAACATAAATGAGAACTGGAAAGACTCCATTGTGAATTAAGTCTGAAAATATGGCTGTGGGAAAAAAAGGAAATGAAAAAGTTTAGAGAAACTTACCACAAAATTGTGATTTGTTATTTCAGTGGCAATAGTCTCGTTGTAGTTGAATCATCTATTATAAAATCTGAGTTAGGCAGTGTCACGCATTGTATTACAGGTATAGAGAAGTTTTGAAAAGAACAAATATGCAGTAAAAACAGAACAATATCAAAACACCTATTTCATCTGTGCTTGTAAAAATCACTAAATTAGCAAAGAGTACAGTCTTTGTAAAGTTTAACTCTATATAATGAAGACAGATCTACAAAGGAGATAAAACATACCCCAAATTCATACTGTAGGTAAGTGCAATTAGTACAATCAGGTGAATAGCTACCACTATTATCCAGCTTTTGTTGGTTTACCTTAGTTAAATTGATCTCTTTGATAACACACTGCTCATTATCCACTCTTCCTTTCGCCAAGAATATTTTGCCAAATGATCCTTCTCCAATTTTTTTAATGATTTCATATTTATCCATGATGTCTTTGTCTTAAAGCAGCGTCTAAAATGAAAAAGTCTCCAAATTAGTACTGGATGTAGTCAGTGCTGTAACATCCGAGTTTGTAGTAGAAACCAAACACAACATGACTACTAACCATTTCATCCATGTTTTATTACTGCTGCTGATTCTTCCTCAAAGTATCATCTCCTAAAAGCCTGCAAGTTATTGTGGATCTGAATGTTCCATAAACAGCAGGTTTATGAGTGTCTAATAAAGAAAAGCTTGAAGCTTAGTGCTAAAACAACCTGAAGTTATAACATGAGAAGGCAGTAGAAAGTACCATGTAAGATCAGAATATGATTTTGGAAAGTCTGACTCATAAAAGGTGTATAGATGAGGCACTTAGGGACATGGTTTAGTTCTAGATTTAGGTTATGGTTGGACTCAATCTCAATGGTCTCTTCCAACCAAAATGATTCTATGATTCTATTCTTTGATTAGTTTCTGAAGTTAACAACACTTCAGACTTGCTCTTTTAAGGGAAAAAATAAAATTATAATATATCTCAAATTGCTTTAGTTAAAACTAATGTGATCTAATGTTGGCAGCAAAAAGCTGCCTAATTTTTCAGGAGACCGCAGCCAAGTGCAGTTGGGCATTGCAGTCGTCTGTAAACCTCTGGCAGAAAGGGTAATGTTACCCTATACAGCTAAATATGAGCAAACTCTCTTAAAACTCTTCTTAGCAGTTGGCCTCAGCGTTAGCAAGGGAGGTTTGCTAAGACAACAGACGTTCCCTGTCAGGAGGGACAGACAAGCGCTGTCAGAGGTGACCCCGGAAGCCTTTGTGGTGTCCATGACTGGCAGTTTCTGAGGAAGGTTGGAATCATAGAATGTGCTGAGTTGGAAGGGACCCACAAGGATCGTTGAGTCCAGCTCCTGTCCCTGCATATGACAACCGCACAGTTCACACCATGTGTCCGAGGGCGTTGTGCAGTCTCTTCTGGAACACTGTCAGGTTCGACAGTGCAGGCAGGCTGCCCCTCGGGCACTTGTAATTCGGGTGTTGGGGTCAAATCCAGCTCCTGTTCCCAGTCACTGGCGAGAAGCTGCCGCTCGGGACGTGTCCGGTCTCACCCTCAGCCGGGCCCCTCACAGCGGGGTGACGAGCTGCCCCGGGACGGGGCCGCGCTGCCCGCCCGGGCCTGGCCGCCTCGACCCCCGGCTGCGAGACACACGGGCCTCCCCCGGTAGGGCTTCGCCTCCGCGGCGGCGGGGAAGTGGGAGCGGCCGGCGGGGAAGTGGGAGCGGGCGGGCCAGACCTGGTGCGGAGCACTGGGGCCCGACCTACTCGCAATAGGGCCCGCGGAAAGTCACGGGTGGCGGGGGCTGGGAGAGGCACGGGGAGCGGAATCCGGCGAGGGGGAATCGGAATCCGGCGGGAGGGAATCGCAATCCGGCGGGAGGGAATCGCCCTCCACCGCCCTTCCCGCCCCGCCCTGGTGCTGTCGCCATGGCGACGGGGCGAGACAGCCGGCAGCCCTGGCCGGGGCCTCCCTCCCTTGCGGCCCGGTTCGGTTTGGGCAGAGCCAGCCGTGCCCGCCCCGCCGCCGGCAGACGCGGTACCTGCGAGCGCCCAGCCGGCTCCGCAGCCCCACGGTTAGGAGGAGGAAGACGTGCCCGGCTCCGCGCCTCCCGGCGGAGCTGCGCCGTTTGAGGCGGGGCGGCGGCAGCGCCCGCAGCCAGGCCAGGGGCGGCGGCCCGGCCCTCGGCCCCGCCCGGAGCGGCAGGAGCCTCGTTTTCCTCAGGGAAAGCGGTCCTGCCTCCGGCGGCCGAGCGGCTTGGGCCTTGGGCGGCTCTAGGGGGCAGGTGGCCATGGAGGAAATCTCCGCTGCATCTAGTTCTTGAATCCCTGGCAGAACCTCGCTTACCAGTCTCAGTGCAACACGGGAGAGATGATATTAAATAGCTCCGTGTCAAATCTACAGGTTTTCTAAAGGTTTTTGTAGGTATTATTCTCCAGTATTATTATGGACATAATCTGGAACAGCTTCCCCAAGAGAATGCTGCTGAGGGCGTTTCTGCACTCCCTTGCCATGCTTCTCCTGTAAAATGATAACATTTAGTACCCAGGAGCCAGCACGGAACCCACACACGATATTGCCCATAATGCTTTCCATAGGGGAAGTGTCTCCTTAACAAAACTAGAAAATTTGCCCTTATTTATGAACAAATAAGCTTCCTTCCACACGTGCAATGGCACATGTAAAAACCTCTTCATAGAAGTAATTAAGGCAAAAGTTCAGCCTCAAGAGCTTTCAGGGGATTAATATTTGCATGAAATAAAGCCTCAAATATTCAGCATAGCTGAATGTTTTCCATAATATGCCCTTCAGACAAGATCAGTTATTCCTACTATGTAACATTTCCATATGTAGTCTGGAAGAAAAACTTCACACTCTGTTAACACCACCTCTTTGAAATACAAGAGGGTAATTTGAACAATGCAGTTAGCACTAATGCTTTTGACTGATCGTTTCTACAAAGATGTTACCAACTCCAAATGCATTTAATACGTAGACTTGTTCAGTTATTTGCAAGTGTCCTAGTTAACAAGTTTGTTAGGCATTTTTCACCCTCAGTTTTGTGATGCAGGGAACATGCGCACTCAAAATTTTTTTACTGAAATAATTTTATTAATAGCTACAACTATTAACAACAATGATTTGTATTATAAACATTGGCAAGCCTAGCTTCAGTTATCGTAGGTAAATTCAAGTTTTCAGCCACTGTGTTTCAATACCATTTTGAGTTCTGACACCCAGTCCAGGTCATCTTCCTCAAAGTCCCTAAAAATAGGTTTCAAAATGTTACTTTGTGAAGCAAAATGCAACTTCATAAATGTTTATTTGCCTTTTTTTCTCCTAAAATTACCCTACAACTAGGAGAAATTATGTTAAAAATATCAACACAAGAGATGCATTTCCTGCACCATTGTGATTATGGAACCAATAGATGTCCTCTTTTGAATTCACCCCAAAAAGTTTTATCAAAAGCAAAACCAAGTGCATATACTAAGAGACTGCAAATCTGTTGATACTAACAGCTTGCGGCTGAACTGCAGTTATACATGCCCAAGTAGTTCATCTCCAAGTGCCACAAAAATAAACAAATTGAGATTATGAGAATCCAAGAAACCCCTCCAAGACTACACGCATCTCTAAAATACAGTATTTCTGTTCAGAATATGTTGATGTACACTCTGCGCTTTCAAAAGCGGGAGAAGTGAGTCACTAACATAAACAGGACATAAAATTTAAATTTTTTCTACAAATATTTCTCAGTAAGTAGGTACCAAAGTGATTTTATTGCACTATGCATGAAAGATTAGGAAGAATAATACAGAAATACAGCAAACATACCACTAGGCAGGTAGATTTGCTACTGGTTATCTGATTTCAAGGTCAGAGCACAAAGGTATTTCATGCAAGAAGGTTTTGCACTTTACTGTTGATCTAATTTCATCTCATGCTTGCATTTTTGCAAAGTCATGAGTAATTAGCATATCTGCTACTAACAAGCAAACTGCTCACTCTCAACATCATCAATAAATATAGCAAAAAAAACCTGCAAGATATCAAATGCTACTAAATTTTAATACTCATTATGTAAAAATTGGACAGATTTAGATCCTGAGAAAAATACTGATTTTTTTTTTCCAGGGGAATGTCTTTTTGGAAGAATATCTTTGAGGAACCAAAGAAAACAAAAATACAAGGATGTCATTTGGACATACGTGTCATCTTCATCAGATCTGGGCTCAAATCTCTCAGAATCTATGACAACAGCTTCATGTTCACCATCTACTTCATCAGATGCTTCAGTTTCATCGGAAAGTGGACCTCTAAATACATTTGCAGAAGCTTTGAAAGTACAAAAATGAAAATGTCACCAAAATAATGTATAAAATTATTAAGAATATAAATATGATACAGGCTTTCCAATTTGTCCCCAGTTCTTAGCAGATTGCAGTACAAGCTGTTACTTATTTTAAGTGGCAAGATAAACTAATAACACCACTGCAGTGCAGAACACGTATTTATGACTGTGGCTGTGCACATCTATAGACTACAGTTACCTTTAGCTGTGCCATTTGACCATCCTGTCTTCAAATTAGGGCACTAGTGACTTTGGGAAGGTGGATTTACCTGGTGGGGCTCCAGCCTCTTTACTGCACCTCCCTAAGGCGTCCACCAGGCCACTGAGCAGGATGGCGAACACGCAGCTCTGCAGCCGCTGCATTTTTGTCATGACCTCATTCGGCTACTGAGCTGCAACTGGAAGTTCTTCATGAAGAGATGCAGTGGAGATGTACAGTTACTCACGAATTCTCAGCTTGGATTTTTGTAATCCCACATTTCATTTGACAAACTTTAAAAAATAACCAAAACAGTCTTCTTGTGACACGAACTCAAGTGCACAATCACTATACCTAGGGCCTACGTATGTTTAAAAAAAAAGTCTCTATTAATAAAACTGTTTGCAAAAATGTTTGCCCACAAATTGGGGCTTTACCTGGTTTATAAATCGTGTATGTTTTAAACGCTAAGCTGACATCTGCGTTACTGAGAATGTTCATCAGTGTCTGAGGAGTTTCCTTGTTCCACTGCTTATGTGGCTTATTTTCACTGTAGTTTATAACACAGCCACCTAGGTATAAAATCATTAGTAAATACTACTTAGATACAATTGCATTGGCAGTGTGGATTACAAAGATCACATTCAAGACAGAAATACAGGGAAAAAAAGAGCCTAGATTTTTCAGAAGAAACTCCATGTTAAATGTTCTGATTAAAAGCTGTTGGTGTAGAAGAAGCAAGAATCTCTGCCTCACATCTGAGGTACATCATTAACAGTTCTTGTCACTGGCATTATCTATACATTAAAGGACACGTAGAGGTACGGATGTTACATGCTGTACTTGGAAGACAGGCAGCTGCATTCTGCATCAAACTAATTCCTCAGTCTTACCCCTGTAAATGGCATATTAAGAGGAGGGTTGGAAGGATGATTTCTTAGCAATTATTATAATTTTTAGGGTTCCTAATGTTATCTGTGGCTTTCATCACCCTTTGCAATCCTCCTGCAACACAAGACCACTAAGAAATTCTTTTCAGCACAGCGGAATTTTTAAGCGTTTGTTAAGATATTTTCAAATTATTCTTATATATTTTAAAATATGCCCTGTAAGGTTTTGGCTTGTAAAATCTGTAAGGAACCACTGATATTATTTGAATTAAAAACACATTTCAGTAAAACTTACTTTTCGTCTCTTCAGATGTAAAGCTAGAAGAAAGCAAGGATGCATTTTCCAGGACATCCACCACAGTGCTGGATATTCTCTTTTCCCATTGCCTCCTGTGGGGATGTGACAAATCAGTAATTTCTGGGAGGATGTCAGAAGTTTCTGCTGTAATTGCAACAAAAAAAAGGATGACAACCAGCATCTAACTCGATTCTCTGTCCATCCAAACCAGTACTAAGCATACAGCACTTCAGTAACAGTGATGTTTGATTCTATGGGTACAAGTCTAAACTTGGTAAGGAATTCCCTGTACATTTACTCTATACCAAATGCTTTCAAACAGTGATTTTTTAATACTTTGGCCAGGATTTTTATTTTTTAAATCTCAGATGAGCAGTAAGAATCAATATAATTGCAGAAGTAACAGACAGTGGCATAGTTTTCTATAGTTGCAGCCTTGTATGTTGTACCTGTTTAAGTAGCTGGATCACTGACATTGAGATATCACTACATAGAAGGAAATGCATCAGCCTTGAAACTATAAAACTTACCCTCTTCACCAGATTTTCTTTGCTCCTTTGTACTTTCACTCAAATCCTTAGTAATATTTTTCCTTTCTAAGGGGCTATGCTTGCTACTTTCTTCTTTACTTTGCTTTAAAAGAATAGACTGTATTAATCATTATTGTTGTCCAGAAAAACAAAGCAGTAATATTAACGTGGCATTAATTATTTTAGTTTTGCTATAAAATGGCTGACCTAAAGATTTGAGACCTAAACCACTAACACCATGAAGCCAAATGGAACTGAATTGCATCTATTATTGCAATACATTTCACTTTGTGTGTTCTTTTTCAACAATCTCGGTTTTTGAAGCTAAGCACAAATGTAGTTACTTGATGCAATTTGTAGGTTTGTTTTGGTTTTTTTTTTCACATTTAAGAACTGTAGCAATATAAATATAAATTAGTTATATTCCCAGGGAAAACAAGATGCACCCAAATATTAAGCTTCTCAGACAGAATCATAGAATCATTAGACAGGTCTAATAAAAGAAAAAAAGAGTGAGCCCTACTGGCAACACGGATTGAAAAATCTACTCAATATGGCTGAGCCAGGCTGGGCCATAATCTACCCACATGTGATTTCTTGGCCAGCTGTGACTTAATTCTCCTCACCTGAAATCTCACATGGGCCCTAAAACCTAGTGAGAATTATGTCCAGACTAGCCTGTTTCCACAGCAGCCTGTTCAAAATATGTCTCTGAAGCGAAGAAAATGCATCAAATTTTGCAGTATCCAAAAACTCAGAAAAATAGGAGAGGGTTTTTTTGTTGTTTCATTTCTTTATTATTTATTTAGACAGGGCTATGGGGAAATCCACTTTGGAACTAAATGAAACATGGAAAGCATCAAAAAGTTACAGTGGTAGGAAACGCACAAGAAAACTCTGTAAACTGAATGTATATGACAGCTGACCTAGTAGGCTGACCTATGGTTTAGCATACCAACAATTTTCTGTATTAACTTTTCTATAATACAGGACATTCTAAATTACTAAAATACAAATATCCAATTTATATCTGATACTTACCCTATTGTCTTTCTTACTATTTGAACTTCCACCAGCCATGGCATTACCTGATATATTAAGGAACAGATTCAAGAGTTAATACCTTTGGCAAACACTTGTAGTAAAGTGGTATTGCAGAGGTACGACAGCAATGCCACTGAACCAAGCAATGAATATTACGTGAAAGCTTCTTCACATTTCTGTCAGCATAGCTCTTTATCAACGAGGAGTCCCTCTACTATCTAGTTCCAAATGTGTACAAATTTTGGTGTAGCTAAATTTATGCAGAAGAAAAAATCCAACATTCTTGCTAAAAATTAAATAATGAAAATAACTTGCTTCACCATATTCTGAGAAAGAAAGCACTGTCATATTTAAAATATATGCAACAGCTAAAAGTTTTGCTCATTTTAAAACTGAGAGGTTTAATTCTATCACAAGTCTTAACACTTACAATGTAGGTATTGCAGCTTTGCACTGTGCTTCTCATGCTGGATTATAATTTATACCCTTCAAGCATTTTTCCAAACAAGTGCAATGATATTAGATTTTGAAATAATTAAAAGTAGATTTGAACATATAATACTACAGTTTTATAGCTGTGTTTAAGATCTTAAAATTCCTAGTCATTTTGTCATTCCCTATGTCAAGAAAAATGTTGCTGACTTACCCTTTGGTCTTGCTGCATTACCTTCGTGCTTCTTGGTTTCCTTTAACACCTGCTCAAACTCAGTAGTCATCTGGAATGTGTAGGAAGAGACACAAGTTCAGTGCAATTTTAACCTTTCTCAAATTATTGTACATGCTGTTTGTTTAAAACGGACTTACTATACAAAAGCATAGTTGCAGCTAACAGCTAACAATATCTAATTTTATCACATCATGTAAATATTCAAGTCTTATTTTCAAAACAAACCCTTCTAAAACCTCAGTCTTCTGAGAAGTCTGCAGATGTATTTATGGTTTTAGAGTAGGACCTACACAACACTACATTTCATATTGTTATACACTAACAAACTACAAAGAAACTGATTTTGTACCTAAAGTAGACACACTATTCTTTAAATGTAGGGACAAAGAATATACTGTACCTCAGAAGGCAAGCAATTTTTCATAAGTTTGGTTAAGCAACCTCTTGCAAGAATAGTACTGGCTGATGGACGATTCTTGGGATTTCTCTTAAACATCTGTTTTATTAAGTAATGAAGTTCATAGGAATAGTGAGAAGGTAGTGGATTGTAGGACCCTTTGCATATCTTAAGGATGAGATGCTTCCAGCTATTGGCTTGAAACTGCATTAAAAATAAATAAGCATTAGAGCATGGAGTTTAAGCATAAGGTAAAAAAAAAGCTGACATAATTTAAGAGCAACTTTAACATTTATTATATAAAAATGCATGGTATTTATCTACATAGGCTCCCTATTACCATACTGATTTGGCTCCCAGTTTGGCAGTTTCAAGGCTCTAATTCAGAGGTGTGGAATAACGAACACACCAGTAACTTTCCTTTACATTTTGTAGGGCTGTTACACAGGCGTTTCTTGATATTAATGACAGAAACATAATTTTCTGAGAATGAAAACACAGTTTGCATACAAAGTTTGACTAGAACCAAATCATAATGGACATGGTAAACAAAAACCTTTGCAACTGGAAACCAGGTGGTAGTTACTCCTATAAATTTAGGATTGTTCACATTTTATTTTTGTAGGAAACTAGCACTGAGAAAATCTGGATCATCTTAGTGTCCTTTACTTCATATATTTGAGATCAGAATCAAACTGCAAGAATGAAACTAAACAAGGAAAGATGCAGACTTTGATTTAAAAAAGAAGAATAATCATCAAAAGTAGCCTATCAGGGCACAAATATCCTCTTGCAAGTCTACATGAAATGGCTTCAGTTGTTACTTTTCTCAGCTGTTAACCAGTCTTCAGTCAGGAATTACTGCTTCCAAGTACAAGTCATCAGAAACTGCAACAGCAGCTGGGACAACTCCAACCATGGATGGAAACAGCCTTAGCACAAATGAGTGAGAACTTCTATCTCCATGCAAAACCAGCTTTCCCATGGTGCACACATCTGGCCTTGC
Source organism: Pampusana beccarii (assembly GCA_013399365.1). Lineage (NCBI taxonomy): Eukaryota > Metazoa > Chordata > Aves > Columbiformes > Columbidae > Pampusana > Pampusana beccarii. The sequence goes on from VWYH01009141.1 coordinate 1,787,306, forward strand.
TGCAGAGTGCCAAGCATCCGCAGCGTGCGCAACCTTTTATATCAACCCTGATAGGTTATGCAAGAACTTACGTGACAATACATAACATTTCAATGCTGCTAGAAAGGGAATAATGCTCCATGCCTTGTTATCCAAATTTCTGGAATCCCAAAACTTTTCCAATAGCAATAAAGCCATACTTACTGGATGTCTAAGAGTGCACAGCTCATATAGAATGCATCCCAGAGACCATATATCACTGCATGTGTACAGAAAGATGAGAAATTTTGAGCCCAAAATTACAATTTAGTATCCTGCCTAGAAAAGGTTAAATTCATTATGTGTACATAACTAAATTCATTAAACTAAAAATAAATGTAAGTAACCATAAAAGACAATACAATTATGCGTTTAACCTCTCCAGTGGAAATGATTTTGCTTATTTTATCCCACCCTGATGTAAATAAGGATGACTGTCATACAGTCATAGTTGGCTTTTTATTCCCAGAATGTCTCCTAAGCAATTTGCTGCAACAATATTTATCATTCCATACATGAAGGCCTTCATACTCCATGGCCCTTAACATCAGATGGCAGACATACAATCCTAATTCTGAGAGTTGGAATTCTGGCGTTGCCAATGAGAATTCTGCTTCCAAGGAAAAAACATCATCTTCCACTCAAAGTCAGTACTGCCACGGGAACAAGAAGCAACTGATGCCATTCTTGCAAGAGGTGCAGAAAACAACCTAAGTGCTAGAAGGTTTCTTCCCTCCTGTGGAAAATGAGTCAGTTGGTTCAGGTACAGCTAGGGTCACAGAAGAGAGCTAGGGGAGGGGACACAAAATGACTCAGTATTTTGGAGTCTGGGAGGAAGCTGTAAACACCCTACTATCAAGATGCTCTCAGAACTTCTTGCCTAAGGACTGGAATAACTGGACTCTATAAATCATAGTCATCGGTTCTGTAGTCATTAGCCCCATATTATCAGGACTGGCAACAAGAGCTTCAGCAAGAGAGAGCTGGAGCACCTCTTCTATGAGGACAGGCTGAGAGAGTTGGGGTTGTTCAGCCTGGAGATGAGAAGGCTCTGAGGAGACCTTATAGCAGCCTTCCAGTACCTACGAGAAAGCTGCAGAGGGACTTTTTACAAGGGCAGGTAGTGAAAGGACAAGGGGTAATTGCTTTAAAGTGAAAAGGGGTAGATTTATGTTAGATACAAGGAAGAAATTCTTCACCATGAGAGTGATGAGGCACTGGAACAGGCTGTCCAGAGAAGCTGTGGATGCCCCATGCCTAGGAGTGTTCAAGGCCAGGCTGGATGGGGCTTTGAGCAATCTGGTCTGGTGGAAGGTGTCCCTGCCCATGGCAGGGGATTGGAACAAGATGATCTTTAAGGTCCCTTCCAACCCAAACCATCCTACGATTCTATGAAAAAATAAGACCAGCCAAAAGACACAAACACATGCATACATACATATACGCATACATAGCTAGAGGTGTGTATGTTTGTCTGTATATATTTACTCTCCAAAATGCACAGAGAGGTCTGCACAGCAGTTTTCAAATTTTTAAGACTAAAGATATTGTACTTTCACTTACCTAAGTAAAGAGGAATTTATGCCTTTTCATCTTAAAAAACCTGCAATTACCTCTTTCTAAATATTCCTCAGCTCAGACAACAATAAAAAAAGACATACATCAGTTAGACACTATTTGTGACCACTAAAAACACTATTACCTTTTGTTGTTGTATGGCATGCTTTCCCATATTTCTGGAGGTACATAATAAGGAGTTCCCACATACGTGCAAGCATATGACACTGGACTGTAGAAATGACAAGAAAAGAAAAACCAGATGAAAAGTAATGATTTAAGAATCTGTACTATTTATCAATGGTAAAATAAAACTTTGCACCACTGAGAGCAGTGAAGATATCCACATACTGTGCAAGAAGGCGCGCAGATCCAAAATCTCCCAATTTGACTTTTCCATTTTGAGTGAGGAAGACATTCTGCATTTCAAGAGAAGGATAGATTAACATACTTAAATGTTCTTCTAGGAGACATTTCTGCAGCTTTTGTATACAAAAAACACAGTGGCAATCACTTCTGATACTTTATCTTCGTATTTCCTTTTACTTGCTTCTCCTAATACTTGTAACCAAAAAAAAAAAAAAAAAAANAAAAAAAAAAAAAAAGAAAAGCTGAGAACTATGTTATCTTTAAAGGGAAACAGAAAGGTTATACAGGCCCAAAGCCCAAGCATCACTAACAGAGGAAAAAAAACAGAGTTTCAAAATGCCTACATCTCTATGCTGTACTCAAACCACTAAGGTCACACCTTCTTCTGAATTTCTCTCTTTCGGCTAGGAAAGAGTAAAAAAGATAAAATGAGAGGCAAGATATTTACAAACGCATAGTCCATTCAGATTTTACACTTCTGTTACTAGTTTAAATTATATGCAGTCTGTCATAAGCAATTGGTGCTATCAGCAGCATGAATATGAAAGGTATAGCTATACTTAGATTCTGTTTATGCCCACAATACTACATCATCCCATACGTATACTCAAGAATTTCATTCATCTAGCATTCTTAAGCCTAAACGAACACAGCATGTAGCAGTAATAGGAAATTATGAAAGAGGGAGCTGAACTTCTGCATGCAGAAGAGAGTTTATTAATGGCAACAAAATTTGCTCGGTTCACCTTGGATTTGATATCCCTGTGCAACACACGTTTATCATGAATGTGCTTCACACCCAGGCACATCTGCACAAACCAGTGAAGGATCTGAAAAGAGTAACTAAGAGTTATAGCAGCTCAATGCTTTTCTATAATGAATACTTCACTAATAGATAAAAAAACATTAAGAAAGAAAAAAATGTTCAGAATATCTGGGAGTTAAAAGTAACTATAGCGTAATGGCCTCCAATCAACATGGAAGACTGAATTCTTTAAGATAAACTATATTTTAACACAGGTGAAGGAATGTTTGCTACCTGTGCTGAGAAAACCCATCAATGAAGCTAGGGAGTCACTACATGGCACTTCACAAGCATGCCAATTACAATTTCATAGTAAATTGGCAAATAAAAAAAACCCACCACCACCACATACGCACACTGAGTTAACATACTGTTTCTAAAAGGAAATTTATTATTTCTGAAACTACAAAATAAAATTCTTAGAGATGCTTGGCCAATCTAAATATTAGATTAGGTGACGATTCTGATCTTTTCATTTTAACTGAGATGATGCTTCTAACTGTGGCAGGAAGTAGTTTTGAATCACTACAGTGTAATTTTGGAACTTCTCCTAAGTAATTTTATAGCCTCTGTGATAAAAGAAGGTAATGACTACTGAATGGTTTAAACATTTAATTGCCACATAAAATGCAAGCATTTAGTCTCCTGGCTAGTTTCATTTATCTTACCAGACTGCTTTATTTACTTTTCATTTGCAATATCTCCTTACTGTGCTTTAAATTCTGGCTGAAGTTTGCGTTGAATTCTTACTTAATTGCATAAATTTATGCATGCAAAACTGACACTGTTTTTCACACTCCCTGCACATTTCTCAGAGCAATTTCTTTTTTATTCCTTTCAGTCCAATTCTCCTCTTCTTCTGCTGGCAACTATCAAAGAAATAATGCTTCTATTCTATCTGTAAGTATCTTTGTATCATTTAAGGTACTTCAAGGTGTTTGCCTAGCTGTAATTTGTTTTATGGGATGCAGGATGCTTCAGTTTACATGAAAATGTTTCCTAGGTTCTTGGTTCAAAATGCTCTTTTCTTACCGTATCTTCAGGGAACAACTTTCCTCTTTGGTGTTTAATCTTTTGCATTAAATCTCCATCATCACAATATTCCATCACTATATACAGATGTCCATCAGCTAAATTTTAGGTAATTTAAGAATAATTAGTATTTTCCTTAGCAGGGTAAGTACAGTATTTTTACTATAAAGCTTTGATGACATGCTATGTATTATATATTACAATAAATACGTATTTTGTTTAAAACATGTATTATAAATAACAACACAAAGTAACCTTGACCCCTCAGGAGTATGCAACTTTAAATAAAGATATTTTAAGTTTTTGTATTTACCTTCAAATGATTCCTTATAGGCAACGATATTTGGATGTTTCATCTTAGCCAACAGAACTGCTTCCTTTCTAGAGTTCTCTACATCAGATGAAGACTGAAAATGTAAGTGTGCTTATGTAAGTGTGACAGTAACAGATTTTCATATATACACGATGCACCTCACTTTCCAAAAGGAAAATATTTTTTAGAATTGTTCTTCAGTTATTTTTAAAAGTCACTTAGAAACTTGAAAACCCCATCATTTTTTAATCTATGGTTTACTACTAGTTGAAGATTTCTTTGTTTTTCAGGGGATATTTTTTTTAATTTGAGAGGATATTTTCCTAAGGCAGTTAATGTGGGTTTTTTTTTTTTTTTTTATTTTAGCAACGCAGAACTATGTAACAAAACAGCGCACACTGACTTTGGAACAGCTGACAGTCCACACAGCATTAACTTAATATAAAGGTAAGTGCCCAGGTATTAACTGAGCTTCAGCTTTGATAAAGCCAGTGCCTCCCATTTTGTCATTTTTTTGGTTAGTTAAGTGCAGAGAAGGTAACGTGAATAACATGAGGTTAATTTCCTCAGAGGAAATCTGCATTCTAGTGAAATCAATGGGAATTCAGCCAAGGGCATCGGGGCGCAGGGGTTTCATTTGAAGTGTCTTCCTATGTGCTACGCTTCCCAAAATGTGACCACACACCTTCTGAAATTTTCATACTTTACCTATCAACAATGTCATCTCAAACATAGCCATATAGTAGCCATACCATGCAACTGTCTAATATGCAAAACTCCCAACAAAAGTGTTCAGAGTTTCAAAAATACATTCAGAATTACGATTTTTAATTTTTTTTCTTTTTTTTTTNTTTTTTTTTTTTTTAAGTGGGGGGTGAGGTGATGTACATGCCACACTTACCATAGGAAGTCTTATTTCCTTCATTGCATAGTTCTGCTCACTGATTCTATGATGAACTAGGAGAGCCCTGCCAAAGGATCCTTCTCCCAGTACTTTCAACACTTTGTATTCTTCCATGCTTTATATAGCTATGTCCAGCACTTCACTCTTTCACAGGATGATCTTCTGAACTTTGTCATGACCTTGATTCATTTTTTGAAATTTGTTAATATAATCTGCATGAGAAAACAAACCAAACACAAAATAATGAAAATGGGTGATAAATGTAGTATGTAGGTACCTACAACTGTTCAGCATTGCCATAAATACAATTCCAACCACTTTATCATGATTTCGCTGAAAATAAGGCCTTCAGAAAGCTCAACTCAAAGTACAGTACAGTGCATCTCTGCATTTTTTTTATTTTTTATTTTTTACTTTTACTTTTTTTTTTACTTTGAAAAATCTAAACTATAGCCCTACAATTTAGCATCATCTTTTTGTTACCTGCCAGGTCAAAGCAGGTTTCATAATGCTAAGCAGAATTCACAGGTGCAATAACATGAACTTCAAACTTTCAGTAACAATTCTCACCTAAAACAACATACACAGGCTCAAACTGGGAAAAGTTACTGGTGTTCATGCACAAAGACCTCAAGGACTGGTAGATTTAGATTAGGATGGAATGGAACGGAATATAATAGAATAATAGAAAGTACTTGGAAGTGGCCTACTATGACCATCTAGTCCATTGCCTGAGCAATTCAGTTCTGACCACAGGTCAAAGCACGTTGTTAATAGCATTGTCCAAGTAACACTTAAACCCTGACAGGCTTGGGGCATCTATCAACCCCCTAGAAAGCCTGTTTGAGGGTTTGACCACCCTCTCCATAGAGAAATGCTTCCCAATATCAAGTCTGAACCTTTCCTGGTGCACCTTTGAACTGTTCGGACACATCCTACCGCTGATTTACAGACTATGTGTTTTCTTCAAAACGGTGGTACTTTTTAAAGTTAGTTAGTCACAATTTGAACACTGCTTTGTGTATATACCTGCGCGCACATGGTGTTTTAACAGGCCGATGAGTTGGCTTTAGAAGGCATCTCAGGGCTTAGTTGTTTCTGAAAGGACAAAATGCCGATTTACTTAGAGCGTGAAAAATAAACACGCTCATTAATTTACTTGAAGACTCTGAAGGCACCTAAGTAAAGGCACGCTCGATGTGTGCTTCACAGCCAGCGATGTGTGCTTCACAGCCAGCGATGTGTGCTTCACAGCCAGCGCAGTTACCCCCGGTTCCCCACCCCGAGCCCTCCCGGCCCCGCCGGGCCCCCAAGGCGCGGGCGCGGCGGCGTTACCCACCTCAGCGGCCCGAGCAAACCGCCGCGGCCTGCGCCTGGCTGCTGAGCGAAGGCCCCCGGGAAGGCCCGGCGCTCCCCCCACAGCCGGGCAGCAGCACCAGCCTCTCCCCGCTGGACTGGGTCCGGAGGCGGGGCGGGGCCGGGCGTTCGCCCCGCCCGGGGTCCCGCCCGGCCCCTCAGGCAGCGCCATTCGTGTCCATGGCGGCTCAGGCTGTAGCGGAAACTCACCTGCTTTTGTTTCTCAAAACAAGCATATGGGGTTTATACCCGGTATTTACTAACAATAAACAGCTCCCTCCCGGCCCAACACCTCAGTAGGAGGCCTGTTAATACCTCAAGAGGCTCTTAAGTCTGCACGTTGCACAAAAAAAGGCACAAATCCCCATTTTGACAAATGGTTTCTCTACTGTGGTGAGAGACTAATTAGCTTAGCACTAGCAACTGAAATAAATTAAGCCTTAGGCTGCATGAATTGTACTTTGACCTTATTTTTTATCTATGGAAATGTAATCAGTAGGTAAGGAAGTGTAAGTAAAACTAACTACAGGATCTTCTGTATAAAAAGGTAAGGAAATATCTCAAGATGGGCAAAACCGGCTAAAGCTGTTTGCACAGCACAGAAGCCTTGGGCCATTCTATTTGCAGGTGTGTGCTTGATTTCCACCATTCTCCTTTCCACGCTGGAAAAAGCATTTTTCCACTTCACAGACTTCATGTTTAAAAAAACAAACAAAACCAGAAAAAAAACCCCACACAAAACAAAAACACCCATTACCCTGAGCCAGACTCCATGCAGTCCCAGTGACGCAGATGTCATCACACAGTCCATGAGACGCAGCGGAGGTTTCTCCACCACAGCCGAGAAACAGAAGCACTTACCTATACCATGTCCTGTGTTACTCCTTGTAATACTACGAGTGGATGCTTGGACTCGCTTATCAGTGATCAGGAAGATTCTCTCAAGAAAACATAGTGCAATGGTACAGTTAAAAGCTTGGTATCTTGTTAGGTGCAAAGAGCGTGTCCGTTCTGCAAACAGAAGATCCTAGCTGGCCGTGAGGACCAAGGTCTGTTTAACACTGAAATCTGAATGCTCAGCTAAAGTTACAATTCACGTAGGCTCTGCATGCCGAAGATATAGAAACACTCGGATTCTGCTGAATATTAAAAATTTCACTATGTTCTGCTCTGACAGTTCATTTCCAAAAACAGACTAAAATAATTTTCAGAATTCTAGTCTCAGGCCTACAGCCATGCTCTATTAGTTTCCAACCTAAAGCCTGTAAAAGATTCACATTGTGTAATTGTTAATCAAACCGATATGTTGAGTTTTACTTAACGTGTTATCTTTTGCAAATCAGTTAAACGGGATGGGCTGGTGACAATTGCCTAATGGGGGAGGAAGGTGGCGCTCACGCTCCGGACTGCGATGTCCGGACGCAGAACGGCTAGAGAACTCAGACACCCGACACCCCACGCGACAACACACGCAGCCGCAGAAAGCTCCGAGCCGTAAGGCCACGCCCACCCGGGAATTCAAACTATAGAAGGAGCCTCCGGGGGGGTTGGTAGAGCACACAGCATGTTCGGGGAGTTGCTTCGGCGTGTGGTTTTGCTTTTTAACAATTTATCTCGGCTTGTGACAGGTTTGGTGCCGTGACTCGGATGAAGGCTCTTTGGACTGGATTCCGAGACCCCGGGGGGCTGCCCCGTCCTTGGATGGCCCCGGAGTTGAAGAAATACTCTTCAAGGCCTTCATTTCCGAACCCTAAATTGGCAAACAGGCAAAAGAATACTGCAGTACCCTGTAATTTTTGTGCACGAAGATCCGGACGAAGACTCCAGGGGGCGTAAGTTTGAAAAAAGGATTCCGTTTGGTCGGGGTGGGTTTCCCGAAGTGTGTGTATGAACAAGACGCTCTTCAGAGGGGTGGAGTGAGTGCGGGCCATGAATGAGGGAAGCGTGTGTGTGCGAAGGCACTTCGGAAGATGGGGCAGAAGAAAAGCAGGCCTTCTGACTCCATGGGGAGCCCGAAGGGTGGGTTACCTGGGATACCACTACCCGAAAAACCGCTAGACAGTCCCCTAGGATTAATGCCTGCCCACTGGGAGGATCAGCCGTCTAGATGAGGAAAAAGTAGGGAAAAGATGGTGCATTATCGTGTGGTGGTCTGGGGTGGTAAAGAGATAAGAAAAAACCCTTTATTTTGGCCAGTTTTTGGATAATTTGAGGATTTTGTATGTCAGGCTGTGGCAGTTGCACATCCCCCTCTCAGCACTGGGCCTTCAATGGGCAGTTAATGGCTCTTTGTGCAGACCCAGAGCCGGTGGGCAGGGTCGTCAGCGGAGGAGGGGCCGAGCCTGCCCGCAGCCCAGAGAAGCTGAGAAGCTTCTGGAATGCCCACAGTCTTGGGGGAGGGGGCGCGGGGGGCCGTGCAGAGGAGCCGAGAAGCTTCTGGAATGCCCACAGCCAGATCTGAGCAGACTGTAGATGGGGTTCCCGCCGAAGACCCCTTTGTGTGGTCTTCTCGGAGCTGCGGGTCTGCCGTGCTGCCGGAGTCACCGCCCTTAGATGGAGAAGCCGTCTAAGGTAACTTCCCGGGATGGGGAA
>VWYH01009142.1:0-92416 GCA_013399365.1 Pampusana beccarii
ATTCTATGATTCTATGATTTTAGCACTTGCTCACTTTACCTAAGAATTATAACTCAACACATGGAAACAAGTAAAACATGTTCAAACACCCTCAGTTTCTTTATTTTTGTTTATACCTTTGCATGTACTTCTTCAATGTTGCATTCTTAACTATACAAAATTCAGTAGAAGGACCACTTGGTGTGAATAGATAACACATACCCTTTGGTAAAGGGCTAAGGTCATCTTGCTTTGCTTAGTTTTGATAGTATGCGCGTGTTCACCAGCAGTAGGGACTTTTTAGTACAAAGTTTGCAAATACACATTTGATATTCTGTGGTTCTGAAGTTTTATGTGTTCTTGTTTTTATCACAGTTAATCCTCCTTGTTCTCTTGCTCTTCAAGTTGTCTGTTGGTTACTTCTGATGTTTGATTGCATAGTACTTAATAAAAAGGGGACAGAAGAAGAAAAAGATGTTATTTCTTACTTCTTGAGTTGGTTTATTCAGTACTTTAAAATCTTTATTTTCTAGTCACTAACAAGTGGAATTTTTTGTTACCTCTGAGAGATACAAGTTTCCATTCCTTGTAGTTTGATGCTTGGTCAGAATCTTCCCAAACCCAGCATATTTGTTCTGAACCTATTTATGCAAAAGTGTATCAACTGATCTGTTTGAATACTGCGAGTATAGTGCCAGCAATCTGCTTTTGGCTATGAAGCCTGCTATCACGGTAACTGAAAATAAGGTTCACAGAATAAATCTGGTTTTTTTCAGAGGGGAATGGTGTATGGCTTGGAAAGGGATTTGGATGATAGAAGTAATTCATTTTGGGCATAAAGGGCTAAAAAGGATCAGAGAATGACACGTTGTATTAACCTCTGAATAATTCCACTTTTTGTTTAACAGTGTCTTATCTAGCTATTACTATATGTCAGTCCATAGAATGTTTCCTAGCTTCGGTTTAGGAAAGAATATTAGTGACGGTCAGAGGGCATTCTCCAATCTTATTCAAACCCTGGCAATGTCTGTGAAAGCTGTTGTTTTCTCATAGATGCACTCACATATACCTGCCTGTGTGGGAAGGATTGATGATTCAGTCTTATTTCATATGTCATAGATCATCAGCATCCACTAAATGTTGGCTGCAGAAGGAACAGGATTAAAGTATTTGAATGTTGAATGTTCACAGTCACCTGGTTCTCAAGGTCATAGCTGCATATGGTTGCCTTTAAATAATTTGTAGTGGTTACTTGCTCATTTGCTGTATACGGATTATTTTTTTTCCACCAAAGCAAGCTCTTTTGAGAGAACTTTTATCAGCAAACTAGGAAATTATCTGGTGAATATTAATAAGCATGCCTAGTGCCTGATGCTTGAAAGTAAAGCTTTAAGTGTTTGATCCTTAGCTGCACTGCAGTCAGCTTGAGCCACTCAAGTAGATATCATGCATAAAACAGAGAAAGAGAAGGAAGAACAAGAAAGGGGTTATTAGGGCAAATTACTTGAAACAAGTGGCTTTATATGCTGGAAGTGAAATATTTAGTTCTCTGTTTTTGAAAAGTGACAATCCAACCTGTTTATTCCTTAGGGCATGACATGTCTGCTACAAGATGCGATGCTACCCTGATATGAGGGCCTTGACTCCTGACTTTTCATGCCAAACTGGCTATATGACTGAGAGTTATCCTGAGAGGAGGAGGGAAAGGCCTCCATTTTCATGATTATGAAGATCCTGTGTTTCTGACCACATAGAGGGAAGGAAAAAAAAAATCAGCTTTTTCTACCAGCTTATGAATAGAATCAGAATGAGAGAGGCTTTGCAGCAACTCTCTGTCATGTGCACAGCTGGGGCAGGTGGCTCCCATTCCCACAATGCCTACTCAGGGCTCTGCAGTCAATCCTCAGCATGGTGCAAGGGTGGGTGAATTTCACCTTGAAAGCTTTAAGGTTAGTGTCTGGTGTCTGTGATTACATTTGCAATTCAAGTTAGTCTATTTTCTGCTTTTTAGCTTTTATTCAACTGAATTTAGTGCTTGTGAAAGATGTTGGATTGTTATTTCTGGAGACTGAAATCTTTAATTTATCAGTCTAACAGAGACACTTTTAAGTAGTGGCAATATAATCCTCCCCCTGTCCAACACTACCCCTTCCCATGTTCCTGATGCTGAAGAAATATCTCTTTGGAGTGAGAATAATATTCAGTTTTCATCTAGCTGTAGCAGTATTAATGAGCAGCTTCTAACTTAAGAGAAATCTGGACCTATCTGTGTTATGGAGTACTATGGAGTAAATGATGGTGAGTATCACGTGTTAGAATCAATAACGATTTAAAATATTGTAAATTGTGATAACACAAATTGGTGGTGTACAGAGTATGTGTGTCTAAACTTGATTTTATGAATGTCTCAGAAGAAAAGTAGCTTTCTCAATGTAGTGGAAAAAACCATTGTATCAGCAGAGGCATCTCTTTTGGGTTTTCACAGACACGTATTCCATCCTGTGCTGTCATCAGTGAACTGGAAGAAATTAGTAAATCCAGATTAAAAACAAAAAACAAAACCACACCAAACAAAAAAAGAAACACCACCACCACCACCACCAAAAACCAAAACGAAAAAAACCCGTACAACTGAAACAGTAAATAGATTATTGCAATCACTTGAAGATTGTTATTTTATTATAGTAAAGTAATATGTTCAGAAGTGGAAAGTCTATTTGTAATATGAGGATAACAGAATATGATGACATTGTCTAAGAAAGGTGATTTACTTGCAGAACTGAAGTAAGGGAGGGTCAGTGTTGTGATACCTCAGCTAAGTGCCAGCCAACTTGAAACCAAAATTCATAATTCCCTTTAGAAGTTACGCTAAAAACAGGACAGACAGTTGAATGCAAACTATGCACAATTCTTGTGCAAAAAGTCTCCTTAGACACCAATCTGCAGTACGAAGTGCTGTGGATATTTTAAATCATTCCAGCTGCTTAGGGTTTAGATGAATTGTTCAGTGATATCATGAGAATATTCTCTTAAGTTTTTAGGATGGAGTATGGTATAATGGCAGATTAATTGGGCTAGAGAGAAAGTGAACACAGCCATACATCTCTAAATTAGGAAACACAGCTGAAAGCTGAGTCTTGGGTGTCTCTTTCTAACTCTAGAAATCATGAACAAGGTAGTCTATAAAGTATCCCGAAGTCCTTGGGGTAGGAATAAGGTAAGAATAATGTTCAGCTTCAGATCCTGAAGAAATAAAAACATCAGATAAAAAATTGAACATTTCCTAGAGTATTCCTTCATCTCACCTTATAGTTTATATACATATATATATATATACACACTGAACGTTAACCTATACACTAAAAGCAATTATACTTTTCTGAGTGGTTCTATAGGTATATTAGAATTGTTTCTTCAAAGAGAGAGGATTGAGTCTAGGTTTCTCACATCTTTTGTGGATTAACTGAACTATTAACTAAAAAGGGGATGCCACATCCTCCACACGTATTTGTAAGGAATCAGAATTCTGCTGTATTTTAGCTATACTGGTTGTGTTGGATGCATGGAGGACTTAGTTTTTTGACCTTGCGGGGAGATAAGCATGAAATTAATGTCCAGTTTCTCAGCTGAGTCAAGACTCAAGGCACTTTTAGTCTTCTCCAGCAGAATTCTGGGAAATATAAGGAACTTGGGTTTTGAAAGTTGATAGACCTATGAAGTTTAGATCTTTCTAGGCTAATGTAATGGTATGAAGATCATAATTTTAAATTTGTGAGCCATCTGTAAATGTCACTTTCAGGCTTAATGTATGGATTTGGACTTTAAAGTGCCTGCCTTAGTCAAATGTATGTGAACTTAACCAAAACCTGGAAGATAAAAGTGTGAAATATGATATAAGCTAGAAATAGGAAGGCTGAGTTAATTTGCTATTTGATATTACTGAGCATAGTGCTAGACTTCTGTTTTCAGATTCTCTTTTGAGCCCAGAATTCTGAAAGACTTGTGGAAAACTTGAGTTAGATTTCAGGAAAAAAGCTACAAGAATGGATCTTTCTAGAAAGAAGAAGTTTCATGTAGTAAGAAAACTTTAAAGCTAAGTTACAAAATTTAAGGCATAGAGATGATTTAAGTCCTGTTTACAAGTTGGTTTATGGGGACAAAATGTCCAGCAGCAAGTAATTCTTCAGGGCATAGGAAAAATAATACAAGATCCAGTTGTTTGAAACTAGGTAAATTAAAATTAGAATGAAATGTGTGTTTTTAATTTAAATTGCTTAAGTTATTGGAAGACTCTTTTTAGGATGTGGTGAAATCTCTAACGTTAAATTATTATTTGAAGTCTGTAAATTCAAGACTGGATGTCTTCCAAATGTAAGTTGTAGATCAAGTGGAATTTTACGTACTGGATTTAAAGGTTGCCATAGGCTTTTTGGTTTGTCATGCAGGAAATAATTCTAAATGCAGCTAACTACTGGCTATTGTAGGCAAAACTATCGGTAAACTACTATTTGACACTTTACATGTAGTGAGCTACAAAAGATTATGCTGGAAAGTGCTAATTCCCTTTCTTCTGACATTACCATGCACGTACACATACGCAGGCCTGTCGCAAGAAGAGCCGGAGGCCACGAATGCATTGCAAAGAGCAAGTTTTATTTTGGCTACCTCTCTACTGGGTGATATCTGAAATAGCACCTAAGATCCCATGCAGAGGTAACAAGAGGGGACACAGGCACTGGTAAGTTCAGCCCTGCTTGAAGATCACTGGGCCTGCTGAGCTCACCTGTATTTCAAGGATTCAGACAGGTGCAGCCTCCCGCTCTTTCCCACAGCAAAGCAGGAATCTCAGACACAGTGGTAAGGTGCCTAGAGTTTCTCACAGGCGTATGTTATCTAACACAGAGGTTCTACTTGTCAAGCACACAAGGTCAGTAAAACAATTAGTGTGATGTATGTGCTTTTTCTACAGACAGGTGCAAGTCACTTGAGCGTATTTACATTTAACTAAACGCCTCACCAATCTTGCACAACATTCCCACACACCATGCTAGGAGTGTGTGCAGGCAACTCTCCTGTGATGCATGTGAGACACTAATTGCTCTCTCATGGGAACCCACTTCCCTCTTATTTTTAATTCCCTAGCACAACGTTTTACTCGTGGAAGAGATAAGCTCTCAAACTCTGGTGAGATGAGAATTGATCCCTTACTAACCTGATGGTTACACACAGCAGAAAAAAAAAAAAAAAGGTTACTTAGTCATACCTGGCTTTTTCATTGTATACTCTACCAAGCCTGAGAAAAGAAAAGCTGCTTTTTCCCAGCTGTCTCTGAACACTGAAATTATTTCAGCTCAACTATTCAGGCAGCTATGAGAGTTGAAAGAGTCTGTTCCACGTTCCATAGGACAAATACAGCATAGAGACTTCAACTTAAAAGCTGTTAATTGGCATTGTTTTGGTAAAACTGTAGTTTATTAGTTATGTGTTTAATTTTACATAAATATTTTCTCCTCTAACTATTCATACTGTATTGCCAGTTTAACGTTTTAAAATTTTCATTATTTTTTTGTTTTGTACCAGAACAAAGCAATTCCATGAGATTCAAGCAATCCAGAAACAGTCATGAGCAGTAACTGCTCATTTCAACCCACAGACAGAAAATTGCTGAGTTGTGTTATGAGAGTAATAGATACATTCAACCGAAATCAGGATTGCTCTGTGAACAAATACCAGAAAGAATAAATTTGCATTGATTACAATTAGTGTCACACTGATATCCTAGAAAATGTTATCTTAATTACAGTGCCAATTTAGGAAATACTTAAGCACATGCTTAAGTATAATTAAGCATATGCTTAGTCCTTCATTGATTTGGAGCCTCTTCACTGAAATATACGTACAGGGCTGGCAGCTTCACTGGTAAGTTCTGCATAGTACATAAAGTGCTGAGCTCAGATTCTGATTTGTTTCAGTGTTAGAAGAGAAACATCATGCAGTTACTTAAGGGTTGCAGTTCCTACTGTCTGTGACTATATCTAAAACACATTAGGAATTACCTTAAGTTTAAAAAAAAATTAAAAATCTCTGGATTTTTGAATAGGTCAACACTAATATTCTTCTGTAGAGGGCAAGGTCCTAATTCAAGCGAGGGAAAAATATCCAGGAGGCCTTCCCTTTGCAATTGTCATGATTTATGCAGTGCTGTGTTGTTCAGTGTTAGGATTTCTGTGTGAATAATCATAGCAGCAGGCAAATGAAGTGTTCCTGTAGTGCTGGAACCTGAACTTGATTTGGTGGGTAGTTTTTTAAATCCAGATACAATACTATTTTAGTGGCTTTTTTAAAATCCTGCACATTTCTCTCTTTCATATCCTTCTTTCATATTTCTAATGTGCATGATAAGAATTCTGAATTAATGTATATTTATTTTAAAGTCATTCTTCATAAAGTCTAGGATAGTATGGATACATATGTCGTAAGAAAGAAAATAACCATCCTCTGTTTCAAAAAATAAAAAAAACCAAACAACATTGAGATCTTATTCCAAATGGTCACTTTATCTTACAACTTTTACTGAGTTTCGTCATTGAACTTCTTAAAGCAAAATGTTAATTTAAATGTATACTTTCATTTATTTACATCTTTGAAATTGGATTTTCAAGGCAATTTTTTGTTCAACATATAACTGAAAAGTCTCTGAATGAAGTTGAGATTAGAGGCCATCTGTCAGACACTGAAAGGATAATATCTCAAACGTTGTGGCAAAAGCAGCTCTGCAACATCCAGCCACAGGAGCTGTGACAATTTGTGATAAGGTGAATTGTGATTTACATATCAACGACAAGCTAATGAGCCACAGACAAAGGCCTGCTGGCTGATACAGGAGGTGGGAGACTGTTGAAAGGCATGTAGCCCCATGTCCTGATGGGCCCAGAATGACACTAAAGGAGAAGGCCTGAGATTGCCCAGACCTCTTTTTCAACCAAGGGGACCGATGAACTTGAGTCACCTCTCTCCCCACCCATACCTATAGGTGGGATGTGACACCATCTCAATATATTTTGTTTTCTATTGGTGCCCTGTAGTTTTCGTTATTGTATGTCTTGGAGTCTCTTTAGCATTCTGTGGTGTGATACATTTCCTGATAAGAATCTTTCATCCTCAACAAATGACTTCTGTTGATGACCTTGGCCTCTTGTGAATATGGAATTAGTGAGTGCATTTACTTTCATTCATACCTCTACTGTCAGCACATTATTTTTGCCATCTCTCTAAGTCTGATCTGTCTTCTTCACAATGTTTTTAATGCAGTAGGGGAGAAATCTTATCTCAGCTTCTTGTACAGTTTATGTCCATTTTCCATATTTCACTTATCTCTGCTTTTCTCATTTCAACTTCTACCTGTTTTATATTATATCTGATATATAACACCTTCTTATTCTTGATTACATTATGCAGGTCTGATTTTATCCAGGCTGAGATCCCGTTTCCTTTCCCAGATATTCAGCTAAATTAAATGCAGAAAGACTGAGCATATTATGCAGAAATGCTCTAGGAACAAACATTTTTTCTTTGCTTTCACAAACTCTTCCACCTTTTTCAAACTTGTTATTCTAAACTATTTTTTCCTTGGGTTTGTTGTTTTGTGGTTTGGTGTGTGTTTATGTGGGGCATTTTTGCTGTTTATTCTTGTTTGGTTTTGATTTTTAAGAAATTTATTTATTTTCTGTTTTACAAGTTCAAGTTTAACAAAACTCAGTTGCTTTTGATGCTTAATCTCTTTTAAGTCAGTAATTCAATTCCCACCCCACTTTCTTAATTAGGAAATTGCTTTCTATCTTCTCTTAAGTCTAGGAACAGCGTAATTTCTAATATCCCTTTATTGTGCATTGATTTATATAATGGTAACTAAAAACCAGCTAATGACAGAAAGGAAGCTTCTCCTTTCATGAAACTATCTCACTGACTGAACAGGTTGTATGTGGCATGCAAGTGAACAGCTTGCTTGTTTTGTTATTTAATGTATAACAGATGTTAATCACTATTTGGGGAAAATTGCTTCAATTGATATGATCAGTGAGATTACTTTTATCTGTTTTACTTTTGTGCTGCTGTAACACCACTTATTTCTAAAATATGCTTACATTGATCTAAGTCTGATGGAAGTGTCCAGCCAAGACTCAGAGGTTTACAAGTATCTGGGAAAATACACTGGGGAGTCACATGAGATTGAAAAGTAAGTTTTTGGCTAGGTGAAGGGAGTGAAAGAATCTCATAATTAAGAGTAGAGTTTTACTTAGCTTGTCTACGAGTATCCTTTTGTATACTCTAGC
The DNA here is from genome assembly GCA_013399365.1 of Pampusana beccarii. Classification (NCBI taxonomy): domain Eukaryota; kingdom Metazoa; phylum Chordata; class Aves; order Columbiformes; family Columbidae; genus Pampusana; species Pampusana beccarii. Next base: position 8,313 of record VWYH01009142.1, read on the forward strand.
ATTTGATTATGCTTCACGTGAGCAATGTGATATTCTGTTGCTGATGAGAACACACGTGGGGTTGGTTCAGTGTAGCTACATGTGCAGTCAGTAGCATTTTGTCTGCAACTGGATCTATGACTTCAAAATCAGCAATACATAACACTCAGTGGAATTCCTGCAGATTTTGCTTTTGCTTAGTGTCTGCATTTTGGCTACATCTCTGGTAGTGCCTGAATTTCTTTGGGAATCAGAAAGGAGGTGCTCTTATCTGCAGAGAATAGACCGATCCTGCTTTGTACATCAGTAACGTGTTCAGACTGCACAGGAGAAAAAGATTGGAAAAAACCACTCCCACGCCTGAATCAGTACTCTGTATCTAGACAGTAGCTTTCTGGTGATACTAACAGGCTTTAACATTGCAATCTAATCAAGAAAGTCCAAGTTTTAAAATCTCATCAGCATCAGCTGAGTCAGCATCATTAAAGATCAACCTCATGAGTAAATCATACTTGATTATAATGGCTGATATTTATATTTATAAGCTTCGAGTGGGGAGGAAAAACAGAACAGTGAAATCCGTTAATCTGCTAAATCTGAACCATAAATCATTCATTTTTCCTCTTGAGTACACTGCATTTTATCATTTACAAATTAGCATCTTTCTAGCTCTTTTTCAAAATCTCAGAGCAAGCAAATTAGGCCTCTAATATGACTGTTAGGAATGCATAACCAAATAAAGTATTGCTGGTGCAGGCGTGTAGATCGGTTTCCTGATACTTCGGGGTTGGGGCAAAACATGACAGTGTTTTTGCTTCCTCCAAACCCATCGTTCTGTTTTATTTAGAGTTTAACTTGAAATGACTGAGAAGCTTTTAGAGCATTTCTATTCAGTTGTGCCCAGTGAGTGTGTATTTGAAGTTGTGAATCCCCTGTGACGCAGTGTTTCCTTAGTTGCATTGTAGCATGAGAGAAAAATTACAAAATTATGTTCAGCTGATACCTGAAAGCTCTTGAAGAGATGGAAAATTTGCTTTGAAGTACAGTTATCAGTTGTGCTAATTTCAGGAGAACATGATTTGATAAATTTCACTTACAGATTAGTGAATAAATGCTGTCCTGTCTTCTGCTCATTTTAATATATTTTGCAAATGACTTTTGTTTCTAACTGAAATGATGGATGACAGCTTTCTCCTTGTATGTTTGTATCCAGCTAAACAGGTGGCTTTTACTTTTGTGAAGTCAACTAGTAAATATGCCCATTTTTCTGTCCTTCAGCTCTTCTTTTTGAAAGTAGAATTCAAGATTTTCGCTCTTAAGTTTTGGAGAATTTTCTGATTTCTCTTGTTAGATTGTACATGGTGGCATATCTGAATTTAAGCAAAGCTAGTCAAACATTAAGGAGAAAGAAGGCAAATATGTGCATGAATTATATCCCAGCATTTGGTTTGCCAGGACTCAGAGGGCCAAGTATGTAATTTATGCTACGTTTATTAATTTTTGCGTTTAGTTATGTATATGTGTTCATATGTCAATATTTGTTAAAATTTGTATGATTTCTTTTAAATGAAAAAACAGTATTTATGTACATTTCTAAAGAAGTGTATACTTTAGGGTAAGTCTTCTGTTCTTCCAGTAATAGTTATAAGTTACCTAGAGAAATATATAAATAAATCTCACCTGCATGAGTGCAAAAAAAGAACAACAAATTACGAATGATCATTCCATAAGCTTACAGCAAGTGTCACTGACCTCTCTGGTAAGTCCCGTGGCTGTTTGTCTGTGTGTCCTTTTAGAGGTGAAGCACCTAAGTTTGTAATGAGTGGTATTTCATGATAGTGAGATATTTTTGTTACTATGAAGGAAGATAGATCTAACATTTGCAGATATTTAGAGGAGTGAGCAATCTGTAGCTATTGAAAAACATGAAAACATGCAATGAAACCATGACTCTACTGAAATGTTTCTGAGCTTTCAGATCAACTTCTCAGGAGCTAATATGTTTGATTAATAGATTTGATAAAATCACTGAACAGCAGGAGAGAATTGGCACTAAAATGGACTTCTTTCCTCCTTTACTTCCTAGTATATCTGTTAAAAAAAAATAGGACAGGTATCCAGTTAGATAATTTCTTTTAAATTTCTATTAAACTAGTAAATAATTCATATTGGTTGCCTTTTTTGTCTGACATTTAATTATGATAAATGGCAAAGAGAAGAAAGTAATACACAACTTTGATGAAGTCTAGCAACACTTTTTCATAAAAAAGGGTGTAGCTGAGAAAGAAGATGGACAAGAAAGTGTTTCTGGTGTAAGGAATGACTTAACATGGTTATTTAGCTTTCTGAATTCCATGTAAATGAAGTTCTTTTGAGTAGCCCTTGTGATTAAAATCGTGGCTGTTTTGTCTTTGTATGGCGAATTCCAATAATGTATTATTTTGTGTATTTAAATTTCACACCCAAGTCGAGGAAAATAATTTCATAGTTATTAGCTGTTGCAGCAGGGGTTGGGTTTTTTGGGTAGTGGTGTGTGTATGTTTTGGTGTTGGGTTTGTGTTTTGTTTTTTTTTTTTTTTTAAACCATGGCATATAATTGCTAGTGAAGCTATAATTTGGGGAGTAAAATAATATTTTGTTACAGTGAACAGCAGTTCAGTTACCTTGAACAGCATCTTATCTTCATGGGAAAGCAAGGCCTATTATGTCGTTATGTAGCCACACTTACAGTGCAGCCTTCCTTGGTCTTCTCTGCCTGAAGAGAGTCTAAGTCCCTTTCTTGTGTATTTTGACTTTCTTGCATGGCGTATTACTGCTTCTGGTTCTTCATTCCTGGTTTTGATCCTCACCTTCATTTCCATGAGTTCATTTGTGTCTGAAAACAAGATTTAAACCCTTTTGAATCAAATGATAACTGGCAAAGGTAATCAACCTAGTCAGTGTATCCAGGTTCTTTAAAGAACAAGTATCTTCAAAATCGGAAAAGTTATGTTGAAAACAGTTTATGACAGTGAAGAAAATTTAAGACGTGGCACTTTGGTTTGGTTTGAAAGAGTTAAAAAAAAAACAACTGACAAAGGCTAGGCAAAAATGATGCTATATAAAGTGTCAGTTTGCTCTCATACGCTTCTCTGAATCTGAGTGTAATATTTAATGTTAACCTTCTGATCTGTCTTTGGTCTTGTTTTAAGCATTTGAGAAGAATTGGTAACTGTTAATCTGCCTTAACATGTCTATATTTCTTATCTCCACTAGTGCAAAAAGTGATTCCCACTCTCATAAATGCATAGTTTCTGACACATCATAATTATTATGAGACATGTTGCAAAAACACGCGTTGACAAAAAATACCATCCTTTAGTACGTGTGTAAAAAGGCTTCTCAAAAGTGGATGTTACTTTAGGCTTTTTTGAAGCTGAGTATGTGGACTTAGCTGTAAGACTTCTTTCTGAGAGTGCACTTCAGGAAGGATCTTCACTTATGGAAGATGATATTTAGGAATATTTTTATAACTCTGTTATCCCTGATGCCATAGTCTTGACCACAGAAAATAACAAACCAACTGTATTAGATCTTGCTGAATAATGTGATTGTTAGGGTTTGCTGCAAACACTTGCAAAATTCTCAAGGCAGGCGTCAAAAATACCACAAACTAGAATCTGTACTGTAAAAATAATGGTTCAAAATCTTAAAGTAACCAAGAAGAATCTGAATATTTGTAAGTAGTTTTTCTGGCTGCAATTGAAAAGTGAGAATACTCCTCTATAAATTACTATTTGATACAGTTGGATTTTTCCTGTTTTCAAAGGGACTTGGATAAGATTATCTGCTACAATCAAAACCAAGATTAACTGTTAAAAACTGAAATGAAATAGCAGGTAAAGAAAAAATATGCTTTGACACACAAAAATAAAATGTAAATGATTAAACTCCTGATGAAAAAGCCTACAATGTAAAATATTTGTTTGCTTCAGTTTCATTTCACATAAGTTAAAGCTGCAAGGTTCACAGTTCTTAAGATCATTTTATGCTGATGTATCAGTTTTGTGAAGAGCTGTACTCCAGTGGGTAAAGGAAATATTGTACTCAGTCAAAGCTAATAATTGTTCATCCTGACATGACATTAATGAAACAGATTCTGTTCCAATTACAAATCTATTTGAAAAATAGTGTGGCACTAAAGCTCTAAAAACAAAAAAGGTGGGGTGAATTTTGCATAGTGGTTGAAGTTTTACATCATGGGTTTATTTTGGTCATCAGATTGACCAACTTAATTGTCTGTAAACTAAATACACTTCAGTCAATTCGTTACTGAAGTGATAGCTGTTAAATTGTTTACATGATCTTTGAGTAGTGCTTTTAGGTGATAGCAATATATGCTAGCTTTAATCAGTTTTTTTTCTGACTGATTGGTTATTGAGAGAAATAGGAAAAGAGCACAACATGAGAGTAATTTCATGCAATTTGAATGAGAAGTCAGTTTTCCTTTTCTTTGTTGCTCTTCCTCTTTCTTATAATAAGAATGTCCCCATGGTTTTGCTGCACATGGAGTTGATTCTTAGGAGCATCGTATGAGCTGATACGAAGTCTGGGACGATGAGGCGAGTCCTTTCTGTCACAAGCACTAAACATGGGTACAGTTCCACAAGGATCTGTGTGGATGGCAACTCTTCAAGCTACAGGGCACAAATTTTCTCCCTTCCTTTGCCCTTTCTACTATCCTGACTTGCAGTCTATAACTAATCTAGATCTTAGAACCGTAGCTCAAATTTGTAGCAAAAACTGTAGGTGCCAAAGGAAGTGAGCTTGATCCCTGTGAATATTTATACTCATATAAGCTTGAGAATATTTGTAACACCATCCAAGTGGCATGAAAAAAGTCTCATGAGGCCAGTGCCCTAAGGATAAAAATATGAGGATTACTTAGCATTATTGGTATGTAATTAAACTTTGTTTCAGTGGTGGCCAACAAAAGGTATAAAATCTTGGATAGAATGTTCAACTGATATCTCCTACCCTCTTTATGCTTCAGGGTTGACCAGATTTCCCATTCATTGGGGGGATGGGACAGGCAGGACCAGTCGCAGAGCTGATGTCTTTGCAAAGGAAGGTATTTCTCCAGCCTTGGCTCATCCTTAGTATATACTTGTGATAATGGCTTCTTCTTCATGTCCTTTTAGGTGCTAATATTCATAATTTGGTCAAATGTGCAGCCTACAGATTTCAGACTGGGAGTGGACAAATAGGGATGACAGAGTTCTTTTGAAGTAGCTCTAGTTATTAGGTTAGTCTACCCCAATTGCGTCCACTTTTCTCCAATTCCTCCAGTTCCTTGCTTCCTGTGTCTGTGCCAGCTGAAACTTTGTAGAACTGCAGAAGTGGCAGCCCAGGGCATCTCTTCTTCCTTCAAGCTGATTGCAGCCTTAGAATTTCCCTAGAGTGAAAAAAAATAAAATTCCTTTGCATCTTTCAGCAAGTTAGTCATTCAGATACTGCATGTTTCTTTATCATTTTGGCAATGTGCAGGATATTACTCGATATTAATGTTCTTCTCAAAAGATTATAAAAGCAATAAGTCTATTCAATTAGTAAAGCCAAAGAAAATCAGCAGGCAAGATTTCTCTCTAGTTTAATCTCCCTTCTAGAATATGGGAGGTGACAATTTGTAATCCACCTACTAAAATAAAAATCAGCTTTTCAATATGTAAGATAAAGTCCTGTTACTGGATCATAAACACACTTGGATTTGGACTTTCCAAACTGAATATTCCGTCTGCCTGTGACCGAAAGAGAATTTCACTTGGGAGCAAGAAATGCTTGAAGACAGTAAAATATCAATGAAATGAATGGGAATTGTTTTAATCGAGGTCAGAGTGCAGAACGGTTGGTGGAGCTGTGCTCTGCAGGTTTGATAGCTGTAGATTGTTTTAGTTAAAAGAGGTTGCCAAGACATGTACCAGCTAGTAGTGGCAGAGGAGAACAGGGGATGTAACTACTGGATTACAGATTGCCACAATGCCTCATATAAACAAAACTGAACCAGTCTCCTCAGTGGGTCCAGAAAAAACAACAACAAACAAAAACAGCCAGTGCAGACCACATGACAAAATCAGAACAGTCACACGTAGGCACAATTTGTCAGATGTCGTATACAGTATAACAAACCAGAACTTTTTGGGTAAAAATGAAAGGTACTTGACCTTGTAGAACTATAAAGGGATGTGTTTAATGACAGTTTATACTTTTTAGTGTCTAGTTTATCACCATGAGAAACACATTTTTTCCAAGAAGAGAAATGTCAGGTTTATGATTAATTTAATTTCAACAATTTTTAGGGTTCTGATCACGTGATAATGACTTATAAAAGCTTAAGAGTGCAATTTAAATTAAAAATGTGCAGGTGGTAAGAAATCTGCTTGTTAAAATAACAACAGATTCTTAATATATTATTTTTAACTTCTTTAGACAGTATTTTCTGTTTTCTCATTATGATGAGATGTTTGTCCTTTTTACTTCTTTCCTGTGTGGTTTTGTAGCTTTATATGCAAAGTGGTTTATTGTACATTATTTTATATAAGAGAAATTGGTGGTGCAGAACCTGTTTCTGAACAGGTGAATAAGAATGCTTAGGTTAAATTCATCTGACTTGTTTTCTATTCTGCTCGTTGATAGCCTCTGTGGTATTGCAGAGATAAAGCAGCATAAGTGCTGTGTTTTGAAGCAATACAATAACTGTCTGGCAAATAATATAAGAAAAATAATACAGAAAATTTTCTAGTTGTGAAAAAAGTCTTAAAATTCCTTTAGACATCAACCTGTCCTTTTCTGGGAGGAATGGTATTATCAGAGGATTTGTCATAGCTGAAGGGAACCTGGTTCTTAGAAACACACAGCAGGATGGGCTCGCTAAAATATTTCCATTTGTTGAGCAGAAAGCTCATTTTCCACAAGGAAAAAAGATTACATGATACAACAATGGGATTTTTCCAAAAAGAAGAGATGCAGGCAGAACTGGTAACATATTCCTCTAGTGACCGGAAATTTTCTCACAGTGCAAAAGCCACTGGAGCAGTGCAATTAAATATTGAGGTCCCAGTTGTGAAGTCTAGATCAAAAATAGCACATAGATACAAACTTTTCTTTCTCTGTGTGACTGGGATTCAGACAGGCACCTGCAATGAAGCTGGCTACAGTCACTTCCAAACATGGGCGCTGGGACTGTTGTTTTCCAGAAGCTATAGAAGGAGCCAAGTCTGGCAGCCATAGACTGTAGGACGGCTTCACTACCTGCTCTGTAGTCTTGAGCCTGGACACTGAAATATGTACCCAGGCTCCTGTTAGGGCATAGGAGGAGTGGGAAGCTTTATAATGGGGAGGACTTTTACATTGTTAATGCAGCAAGAATCATGTAGAGGTGCCAAAAAGATACAAGCAGAACAATAAATTGGTGTAATTAACAATAACAATTGGAGCGATTCCCCATGTTTAACCAGCATGGCTGTTGCCAGACAGAAAAGTTGGAGACTGAGTCTAGAATGGAAGACAAAACCTTAAAAGTAATTTTTTTTTCTCTCCTAATATTTTAGAAGGATTCATGAGCATCTACCCAAATCTTCCTGTAAGAGAAATGCTTGTGAAATCAGTATCAAAATAGAAGAAAATGTAGCATTATAACTAAAATAGACAATAAGTTGAATTCAGAATTTATTATATAATTTCAAAATAAACCCTTTACTCTTCTGTACCCAACTTCATATGGATTACGTGTGATAGACATTTGCCTCTACTGTCAAAGCTTGAATAGGTTCCAGAAAAGCATGTATGTTTATGTTGCATTTTAAACCCAAATGAGGGTGTGGAGACTACATGGTTTTGGACACTAAGCCACTTTAATCACAGGTATAGGTGTTTTTTTGAATTACTTGTTTCCATATCTGCAGAAAAGACTATATTCTCCAGAAGAGAGATCAGGTGGGTTAGTACAGCCTTTTGAACTGTGCCATACCCCTGCCTTTGGTTGTGAGCGTCCTCTTCCTCTCAGGCATCTCCAGAATTGGAAGAAATGGTCTGATGTCCTGGTACATGGTTATGGATTCCCCTGTTTTTTCTCTCCAGTTGACCTGAGCACATGATAGAGAAGATCTAATTCTTGATTGACTTCTCCAAAGTTGGGCGGTGCCTAGCAACTGATTGGTGCTGGCACTCGTCTGCTTGTCTCAAAGGTTCTCTGGAGTTTTGCAACTTTAACGGTAGTTAAGAGGTGGTTTAGGCTTAAGTTACTTCTCTGTTCTTATAACTAGGTTAATAAGAGTTAATCCTTATCCTGCAGGGTTAATTCAAGTTCATCTACATATGTTAATACTAATCATCAACTAGGCTAACGTAAGTTGAATTCTATAGTTGGAAATCTATGGTACCTGAATTGCAAACACAGTTCAGGTTGGAAGGAATCTCTGGAGGTTTTTGGTCAGTCCTCCTATTCGAACACTGTAGAACTTACCTTTTGATAGACTGAGCAGGACTTGAGGGAGAATCCTGATCTTATTTCTAGTTCAGTCATGTTCTGTTTACAGAATTATAAGTGTTTCTGTCTGGACAGTGTGTGCTTTTCATTTTTTGTTGGCTTTCATGTTTTGATTTTTTTTTAATCTTTGTTTTTAAAGTAGGAAAAACACCTTTTTTGAGGAAAATCATCACAGCACCGAAGGCAAGTCCTGATTAAAAAGTTCTTTAGCGTTTCCTATGGACTTGACTTGTACACAACTTAGGTGACATAAGAGGACAGGTGATTATCTATATTTGGGAAGTAACGTGTTTGTTCTTCCTATTTATAAACTAATTTTAAACTAGCTTGTTCTAGACATTACTCATTTTCACATACTTCTTTGTGTAAATTGTAGAGTCACTGTGCAATATTTGCTACACAGTGGAACTCAACAAATTATATTCTCTTAGGTCAAAAAGGAGAAGACTGACCTGATTTGGTTTAGTTTGCTGAGTCCAAGCTTTGCATGACAGAGGCGAATAAAATATTTTAGACTGAATTAGCTGTGTTAATGCCATATTAGAAGAAACTATGAAAAGACTAGGGTGAGACCAGAAAGAAAACTTCTCAAGCTCCACAAGTATTCAGCAGGCAAGCAGAGCAAAGACCAGCAGTACTCAATCCTAGAGAAGTTTCATGATAAGTAGAAGGGAGTACAGACAGAAATTTTAAAATACCAGTTTCCAGACCCTGCATGGTCCAGAGCAGGTTCAGGATCAAAAGAGGAACTGAACGATACGTAGATGCAATGTGCAGTTCTGTAATGTGATGTAAGCTGTGCTAGGGATAGATGAAGTGATAAAGATGTCTCTTAAACAACCATTCTGACTTTGCTGAGGAATTCTTTGTTCCTTCTCAGGGATCAGAATTCTACTAACTTTCAAACTTTTTTCTTCTGCACCTTTTCTCTACTTCAGTAGTGAGAATTTAGAGCGTTCTCCTAGAAAGATACTAATATACATGAAAGGTTGCAAATGAATGAGAGTAATTGTCCTTTCATCTTTCACACAGTCACGCTAGCAGAAATCCACTGGAATTTTAGCAAGTCTTGTTTTGCAAAGATATTGTCAGGCTCTTAGAGAAAATCAGGATCTTAAAATTGCTAGATTACACATCTAATCACAGCTGCCATTCTCTTCCTGAAAATTTTAACATACTGAATTCAAAACATCATGTATAGCTCTGTATATTTTCTCTACAAAATAAAGTTTAATATAGTTAAGCTAGAGATGTAGTGTAGGCATTAATTCAAGTTGCATGTTTAGTCACAGCCATGTTATCCAATATACTTCGTTTTTCATGCATATGGTCACCAAAACCTGAAGTGTATAGGGAACAAATTTGGTGGTTAAGTTTACACGGCATGTAGTGGTGTTCCTGTAGATTGTGGGTTGCATGGAGGAAAAAACAACCAACAACAATATCAAAAGCCATCTCAAAACCAAACCACAACTTTGAACCAAGTAGTTAAATAGTAATGCAGGGCATTTATTTCTTACAGCCATACAAAAATAGAAAAACAACAGATTAAGCACATGGAAAATATTTCAAGAGCTAGAAAGATACTTTTTACTACATTTTTAGATCAGGCTTGTTTCAGATAACCAGTTAGGAGACTTCCTCTGGATATATCTGAAGCAATGTGACTGGGCTTGTTTGGCCCAGTATCTTCTCTCTCCCTTTTTTTTTTTTTTTTAAATACATATGCTGAAGTGGAAGAGAACACAACCAAATGTGTCCTCGCTTTTTGGCTTCAGTATAACAGATACGTTTCTAGTATATACACTTGATTGCTCGCTAGATAAATGGAAATTAATATGCAGACCCAAGGTTTCAGTTCACACCATCCCCATCAGAGAAAAACAGGCAGCAAGCAACTTGAAGTGTCCAAAGGTATTTCTGTAAAAAAATTCCAATGGCAGATAGAAAGAAACTCTGAAGGACAGTGGTAGAATTGGTTTTATACGTAAAATCTGATAAGTACGATAGAAAACCATTTTCTTTAGTTATAGAAATACTTCTGCAAAATATTCAGTAAGGAGTAATCTGCCTTGTCTCTCTAGCACTGTGTGAACTAACCTACTCCACTATGTAGTACACTTTCAACTACGTTATGCTCTGCTAACATTTCCTTTAGGTTATGTAAGCTTTTGATAAATATATCACACTGTAGGATTTGTATAAAAATCCCTGTTTACAAGGATTGTTTTTGTATCCTGCTGATAACTTTCGTGAGAACTGGTTTTCAGCTAACTGCAAAAGTTAGTCTGAACAGTAAATGCTGCCATTCATAACTGGTGGCAAATGAGATATTTACAAGGTGTAGATAATTTAGCCTAGTGCATACTTACAGCAAGAAAATTAGTTCCTTATGACATTTTGTATCTAATTTTTCTTTGAAGTCCAGGTTATATGCTGATGATGCCCTTATACCTAGGATGGCTTCATTTTGCCATTGTCCACTTGAATTCTTGAACTTAAGCTATTGTGGCATTAGGATATTTTGATTGAAATAAAGCTGACATGATTGTGATCTATGTATAAAATATTATCGTATGATATCTCTCCAATATGTTTTTTTACCCTGTAGTGTATGAGTACTTATTTCAACTACCATTTCTGAAAGACAGCCTGTTAGGAAATATTTGAAACTACATTTTGTCTTAAATCTGCTCATAGTGGTCATAGAGTCCTGACTTGAGTGTTTGGGCTCCATGAAGGTTGTTGGAGGTGGTACCTTGTTGGACAGCCATATCCTTTTTCTGGTTTCCCTAGTATAACAGACCATTCATAGGCTTTTCATTTGTTTTTAGGCAGCAGAAACATAATTCACAAAACTATAATGTAAACATGTTGTTTAGTTAGTATGGAAATCATAGTTTTAGCTTAGTGCAATCTGAGTATAAAATGTGACCCATGCATCATTGCAATTTACAGTCTGATTTATTCAGATTACTACGACAAAGAAAATACAGATAGTGTTTAAATGGAAGGTAGATAGTCCTACTTGGGCAGGTTAAGATGATAAAGTGAAATCTACAGAAGGGCTTTCTACTGAGATTGAGAAACAGGTTATATTTGCAAATCTCTCTTATTTCAGTGAACACTTACTAAACAAATATTTATGTTCTTGATTCTCTTAACCTTGTTCCTTAAAGACACAGTAGCTCTTGCTAGAATGAAAGGGTGCTTCTGAGGCAGGTGCAACACAGTTCTTCTCTGGTGAGGGCAATATGATCTCTTGACAAACTAAGTCCACTAGTTAGTTTGCGTCTAACATCACTGTCAGGTGTTTGGAACTTTGGTTCCCTCTTCCTTGATTTGTCTTAGCTCCGATACTTAGCGGGATGAAACTGCAGGTGCATTGCTCCTGTTTCACCAACACCTGGGAGTGGGAATGATTAAGGTGTTCACGGAGTTCCTTCCCTGAATGCACATTGATATGACACAACTCCACACACAGTCTAGCCACTGTCTTACGTAACAACTTTCATTATATTGCAAATAATAATTTTCCTATTTCAGTCTTAAGTGCTCCGTGCTTTGTCCCTGTAATATCACTCTGGAAAAGCAGTTGCAAGATTTCTTGTATTTAGCTCTGTTGTGAAGGGCTACAGTATCCACAAGAGGAAATATTGTTTTGATTGAAAACAATTGCACACACCAGGAGAGCTGTAGTAAACACTAAGGAAACTGTAAACATTTTACATTATAATTGCATGATGCTTGAAAAGACTGTGTCCTTAGGCACAACTGCTGTTGGTATCGTGAGAACAGAGCAGCTACTGACTACCAAGCTCAGTAAGGACTTCAGAATTAATCTGAATAACAGTAATGCATCTGACTTGCTGTCTTGAAAATAGCTGGTGTCTGTAATTTTTCAAACATGCTCACGAATGCTTGAATACATTAACAAGTTCAGGTTTATGCACATTTTATAAAATACATCTAATTTTGTTTCCAGTAAAAGGTAATACAGTTCTCTCTGGCATGTTTGTTCTGACCTGACTTCAGCAAATAATGTACTTATTTTTACAATCATATTTAATTTTATTTAAATCTATTTGCATTAAAGTTTCTGTCAAAAGTATGAGCTTAGAGATTGTCACCTTGGCTCATCTTATGTTGAAGAGTCATAGAATGCATTTCTCCTTCTTTCTATGTGGAATTTCTGGAAAAGAAGTATGAAGTTGTGCTATTGACTTGTTGCCCAGGAATTTGTAAGGAAAGTATATTCTGTAGTTTTAGAATTTTCTTGAGATGATCTTGTGCTGCTCATTTTTGAAGTTGGAAGCAGAGTAAATATGGTGGTAATTGCAGTTTATACTGGCTTGGGAACTGAAATGTAGACACTTCGCACACTCCAGTGGTCTTCTTCCTTCCGTCTTCAAAACAAGAATGTTAGCTATCATTATGCTGTTCTTTAAAACATATGTAAACAGGAGTTAAGATGTGAAGCAGCGAATTGTTTGCTCAGTGGAGCAGCATTGAGTGTGAGAGAGGACATGCATTTTATTTTTTTTTCCGACCATGATTAAAGGATGTGGTTTTCTTAAACACGTTTTTGTTGGCACAGTCTAATTAGTATATTGCTTCTTTTTTCATCATCTGGAAATGGACTTTGCAGGGCCCATCTTAATCCCCAATTGGATATTTGTTAACATTGAAAAGATACAGTCTGGTACTATTCAATATGATGATTATTAATACATAAATATATAAGATGTTATCATTGTAATAGTTAAGTGCTGCATAGATAATGAAAATATTTATTTTGGAGTAGGAAAGCGGTTTATATTTCAGATCACATTGTTACATTAAGCCACTAGGAGAAAAATAATGCTAGTGTTCACAGAATATTAGGATTACAAGCAATGTCTCTGAATAGTATCTCTACACAAAATACTCTCTTAAATCTGTGCACTATCTTCTGCCCAGAGACTGCTAAGTTTCTGCATCAAACAGCTTCAGCTCCTCCAGGCTTTTGAAAGCTGGAGAAAATGATCATACAGTGATAGAAAAACAGAGCTGGAGGAGACCTAAAGGAGTTGCCTGGTCTATATGTTCTCCCAGTATAGATCCAACCATATGCAAATTTCTTTTAAGAATTTTTATTCTTGGAGGCCTCTACCGATTCTGTTCTAGTTTTTAACTAGTAGCTTTCAAGAACTAACTTCTAATGACTAAACAAAGTTTTCCTCCTTTCAATTTGTTTGTTCCTTTCTTCCCCATTAGATAGGTTAGATCAAGGTATTTATTGGGTCAGTATTCATTCTCTTTCCTGCAAATCTATATGTTTGAAGACTGTTACCATACCATTTTTCAGGATATTTTTAGATGCCTGATGCATCCTTTCTAGATATATATCTGGAAGATGTGATTTTTTTTTCTTTTGAAAGTTAATACTGTAAATACATACCACCTTTATAGATACCCTAAGTATATAATTTCATATTACTTTTAAACAGATATAATCCTTGATTCCTAATTTTTTTTTTCAATTTCCTTTGTGAAACCAGTAGAGATGTTATTATAATCAGATTTAATGAAAGAGATCCCAATGTAAAATGAATGTTACAATGTTTATAGCATGTAGGCTGATCTTTCTTTTAGAGTAGCTACACTAACTGTAACAGAGTCATGTTTGTGATCCTCCCTTTGTGTCTACCAGCCATACCTGTTGAGATATTGCTTTGACAATGAATGACAGTCTATGTGGCAAGCTAGGGATCATAATCCTTGTTGGAATGATCTTTTAGATAAGATGGCTTGCTGTTTTGGAATATAATGCATAAAAGAGCTCAATGAGTCAAGTAATTGTTTACAACTGGAAGAGTGAAGAAAGAGGATACTTTGCAGGAGCTCTAAGTTTAGTTACACGAGAGAGATTTTCCACTTCCTAACTTCATACTATTGGGAAGGTCAAAAGGTAAACTCCCTAGGTCTCAGGCTCTGCTCTGTGCTGCAGCTGAAGATTTGTTGTAGTCATGTGGCAAGACTTTTCCAGCCCAGCTTTGATTTAGCTTTTTGAGAATTTTACAGGCCTGTGAGAAGTCTGGTAGCTGGTTATGTGGCATTTTAAGTTATTTTTTACGTTTATGCTGCTTTCCCAATTACAGGTCTCAAGGTCTACAAGCTTTGTAAGGTTTTCTAGTCCTTCCTCACCTTTGTCACATTTCTTGATATTTAGAGGGCGTTGGAGTTCACTGCTGTTTCATACAGTCTCAGTTTTCCTTTCCTGCAGAACATGGTTGTCAGAAACATTTGTAAATTCTCTTAAATACCTGATATTAGTTCTATTTTTTTAATATATATATTATATATAGTCTAAGCAGAACAGAACCATTTTCCGTTATGCTTAGAATCCTCATACACCTCATTTGTTTTGAGAAAACTGAAAAGAAGTCTAGAATATAGCGTTTCTTTTGTCTCCCAAGATTGTTCACCTTAAAAAACACAGCTTTTCATGGAATGGGTCTTGCAAAAAAGTGTATGCTATTTAGAAAATATATAGAGCCTTTGAAAAACAAATGAAGTATAAAATTCCCCCTAGAGTCCCACCCCCCTGCCCGAAAAGAATTTGTCATTTACACGTTTTCTTTTATTTATAATTATATTCCTATTAAATTGCCATTTTAATTTATTAGCTTTGCTGACTTCAGATATTAGCCATTGGATTGAGTTATGCAAATATGTCCTAGATTAAAGATTCTAGATTCTAGATTGTATTGTATGTTTTATACATATATATTGGGAGCCTATTGCCAGAAAATGTTTGTGTTATCTGGTGAGGAGGATTAGGTCTGGAGCATCGGTTTTAACTGAACTACTGCCCTAGGGAAAAGGGAACTCAAATAAAAGACCTTTATGTGCTTTCATGTGCATGTATTAGCCTTGTTCTGGAACGGCGTTCTCAAGTTTAAACAAGATGACTCTAGAGAAAAAGAGCATAAAGAGGTGCATCTTGAGCAAAAATACCTTGTAGCTGGGGGCTGTCATGATTTTTTTCCTCTGTAAATTGACAGGGAGATCCTGTAACACACATTCATCAGTCAGTTGCCTGTTACGGTAGAGATTTGTATGGTTTGGTAACATTGGAAGGAAAGAGTTATAGGTTATTATATAATGATTATGTAATGATTACTTAAGTAATAGCAGAGAAAGGAGAAGAATGTGGATAGGGCTTATGGTGATGGGAGAGAGAGGAAGCCTAGGATATGGTTTGAGTCCTGCTGTTTTTAAGAAAAGCCCCACACCCATGTAGTTGTTCTTGTTTTGTTATCTTTTAACTTAAGAGCAGAGATCAGAGTTTTGATCCATAAAGATGTTTTTTTTTCTGCCAAATTTAATGCGTCATCAGATCACAATATGTTTATCCATTCTAAGGAACAACACTTTCAATTCTATCACACAACAATTCTCAAATTATGACTGTGGCCTCCCTGGGGAGGCTCTCATCTCTACCAAGTGAGATCCCAGCAGATTCAAGGAATGTCAACAATCTCCTTTGTTGATTTTCTTGAGACTTAGTACGAGCATAACCTTGTAATGAGGATTCAGTCATGAATAGAAAATAGGAATCCTGAAAAGTTCAAACTTGTATAACTTTACATATCTGAAAAACTTGGTCTTGAGCTGTTATTCATTTTTTATGTCCCTAAGGACCTGCCTGATTCCCTACCTAAGGTCACTATTCTTCCCATGATTCTTCCCAATGTTTACTGTGCTTTAAGTCTTTTGTAGTGTTCTGATTAATTGTTCCATGTCCTCACCACTTTCTTCAACTCTTCTATTACATTACAACCTTTCTAATGTAACTGGGGAATGAATTTGAGAAACACTTGAAAAAAATTTAAGGAGCAGATTCATCAAATCCCTGGTTTCTTGCTTATTCAGGGAGCCTGGAAATGTATGCACTAGCTTAGCTTGTTCACTGTGCAACAACTGTGTATAGGAGATGGGTGTAAAATTCTCTGATGTGCTCATGGAGAGTTTCTCGACAAAGTGACAGTAAAAGCTAAGTGCACAGTGATACCAAAATTGTGCTACTGTCTCTTAAGTGCTCAGGTAATTAATGGGAATAGATGCAGGTAGGCAGGCATGCAACATGCATAGTACACAGGATGCGAAGAAACCTTTTAATGAAGAAAATAGTTAATGCTATTAAATTACATTTACAGAAAGCAACACATGATCTCTCTGTCTTCTACACAGATATCTAGGGATGTGCTCGTTATTACATATTTAAGTTGGCAAACTGACAGTGCTTGCCAAACTGAATTATGTTCAGTAGGTTTGGCTACATTGCAGCATTTCCCCTTTTTTTTCTTCTTTCTTTTAGTTGTTGTGTTGCTTTTTTCCCCCAGTATAATTAAGCATAAATGTACTTTTGTATTATAGTAGTGCTTGTGTATCTTCACTTACAGGACTTAATGAAGCACTCAAACTATGAAGGAGTTTTTAGTCTTAGTGCAATATATTGCTGATTAGTATACTGTAGTCTCTGAGTAGACGATTGCTTTCAGTTTGGGCTCTCGATAATAGTTAAGTGACATGCAGCTATGGCTTCTGATTAATGCCACTCGTTTTTTCAAAGATACCACTAAAAGCCTGGGTGAAGTTATATTTACATGTGAATTATTACTACCGTTTCAAGACATATAACATACATTTCAAGTATTCAAAAGCATTTTGAATGAGACAGTAGGTAACATTTCAGGTAGATTCCATCAGTGAGAGACATTAATAACTGACGTTTCTTTGAAAAAAGTCTTACTTGAATGTAAGGGGTAAAAAGCCTAGTTTTCCTCAACACCAGAACAAAGCTGTCCTTCCAGGTCTTGACTCCTTTATTTGTCTCAAACATAGAGACAGGGTTTGTATCAACTGCAGTTCTAGCTTTCGTGTTTGTTACGCCAGTACCTGGAAAACTACGGTTCTCATTTATGCGCTGCCCAGGCTTGTCGGGCTAGGCCCTCTTTTTGTAGGGACCTTCAACTGCTTTCCCATTTAACTTGAACAGAAGAATTGCAGAGGTGGTACTCAGTTTATATGATCTAACCCAGACCACAAAAAGAAGTTTTTTTTACTACTATTTTCCAATTATAAATGTAATTAAATATTCAATAACAGGATTTAAATATTACCAAATGCTGTCTTATTTCTGGATTTTCTTTTATTTCATGTCAGCTGTCAAGGCAAACCTTTGCAACTGCTGTATTCTGTGCAATGTTTTGCCTTGAGAGCTGGAATGAATAACAAAAAGATGTCCATTGTCACGTCAGCAATGTAGGTAAAGCAGCCATGGTTTGTATCAGTTTTGTGTGTACTGTTTCCTACAGATTCCTGCTAAACTACCTACTGTGGACTGAAAAATGTAATCTGTGCTCTGTGAGGTATCTTACAGAAAAGTTCAAGCTGTTTATTTAAAGCATTTCAACATAGTTTGCAGGGAACCTTCAAGAGGTCTTCAGTTTCATCTTCCAGCTGTTCATACTTCTGCAAAATGTTACAATTTTTTTTCTTCCTGTTATAAAAGTTAAAAAAAAGAGATTATGTTAACTATTCAGGCTATAGTTTGTGTTACCCATTTCTTGTCTTCTCTAAAATAGAGCTGCAGAAGTACTCAGAAATATTTGCTTGTCTTTCAGACAAACCCTCTTAATAAACAGACATCATTCTAGGTCTAGGGATGATTGCAGGTAATCAGAGGAATAGTTTTATGAATAGTTTTCGTAAGTACATATACGTACACGCATACGTATTTATACATTCACATATTCTAAGTGCACGGTGCTCCAATTAAAAGGGGGCTGGGAGTAGAAAAAAGACAATAATAATGACAGAATGTAGTGGAGCTGCATTTAGACGTGGATCCTAAAAATGAAAATCTGAACAAAATAACGAGTGTCTTACAAAATTTAGCGACTCCCACTAACTAGTGTTGTCAGTTATTAAATATCCCAATAACCTCAAAAACTATAGCAGCTTAATGTTTCTTTTATTCATTCTTGTCAAATAAATATTTACCTTCTGTATCTTTTTGGAAAGGTAATTAGGTGGAATAACCTGTCATTCAAGTGTGTATTTATTGTCTTCTGTCAAGAAACATGGTGTTCTGCCACTGCCTCCTGCAAATCTAAGAGCAATACTGGACTTCTTACAGTCTTAATACTTGTTGCGTGAGATATAGTCCATATTCTTCCCTCAATATCGGGATGTGAAGAAGATTCTTGTACAATGACGAGGTTAACTGTTTTTAGCACATAGATTGTATTGCTATTTTAAGTGGTTTTGGTTGACAGTGCTGAAGAGATCTGTAGAGTTTTCCACTGGGTCCCTTATTTTCTACTGGATCCCTTATTGCTGGAGTTAAGACTTTATTTTTTAGGTTCACTTTCTAATTTTATATTTTACAGGCAGTAAAACTCATAAAAGCCTTTTGTGGTCTAGCCACAAGAGGACAAAAAACCACAGTGGTATATGTGTGGGTTACAGAGGAATTGAGGTTTAGTTAGAAGGCTTGTG
This sequence comes from Pampusana beccarii, assembly GCA_013399365.1. Lineage (NCBI taxonomy): Eukaryota > Metazoa > Chordata > Aves > Columbiformes > Columbidae > Pampusana > Pampusana beccarii. Next base: position 27,364 of record VWYH01009142.1, read on the forward strand.
ATTATGGTTTTTGAAGAGTAATTACTTGAACTAGCCTATTTGATTATGCTGATGAATTTGTGCTTTGATACTATGGATGTTAATATCCTCTAGCTCTCTGTGGAAGTGACCTAAAATAATTCTGGTCCCTTTTAATGACTATGACTTCATCAAGCTATTGTGTTCCCTAGAAATTACAACTATGAACCTCAAAGGGGCAGCTTTGAAAGACTCTTTTTTTTCCTGCAACCAGTCATTGGTTTCAGTGCTGAGGAGATGAGAATAAGCATAGCTATCACTGCTTTTAGACAGAAGTGCAAAGTGCCTGATATGATTCATCTTTCCTGCGGTTACAAAGGATAGGAGAGAAAAGGGAAAGGAAAATAGAGAAACAAAAAACTAAACTATAATCTGTGCATAGAGGAAGTGATTTGCTTTCTTTTCAAAGCATTATCACAGCCACAGGCTCTACTATTTGAACGGAGATAAAATAACAGAATGCAGAACCTATTTAGTTAACTTCAAAGGATTTTAATTTTCATATCCAATCTCAGTAGTAGAGACCAATATTTTATCAAAATATTTCTTATAAGAAGATTAATCCTACACTCTAATTCCAGTAGGCCCAACTAATGTACTGAGATTTTAAAATCTCATCATTCTATTCTGGGCAAAACAATGTCTACTACCTACCATTTAAATGCCTGTTTATTTCGTAAAAAGTTCTTCATCTCAGATGACTCAGTGCTGAACTTCTGTCCTCCCTGCAATAGTGGATGTGCTATTAACACGTAAATATTGTTTCAAGGTAATGCAAGTGCACTACAGCAGGTCATGCAGACTTACCTGTCTGGGTTATGAAAGCCTGATACAGAGTAGCTTGCACAGACTATATAGAGTTTGTCAGAACTGCAGGAGGATATTAATATAAGGCTGCAAAACTTCTAAGGTACCACTGTACCAAAAGTTGTCTGGCTTCTAAATCCGCTTAGCACCTGCTGAGTTGGAAGAACGGTATTTATGCAATTGATGTGGAAGTACGTAATAACACTATCAGTTTGGGGGGTGGGGAGGGCAGAAAGAAGAATAACAAAAAAACAGCTTTGTACTGTGGCAGGCAATTTATCACCTAATTTTGTTTGGCTGTCTGGTTTGTCATAAATCTTCTCTTGTGTTTTGGTAAAAAACAAAGTATACAGATTTCACTCTGAAAATCTGAGCTGACTCGCTCAATATGTGTTTTTCCCTGCTTCAGTTATGATTAAATTTGTATGTACAATGAGTATGATGGGAAGAGTTTGCTCTGCATTTGAGGATGGAGTGTTTCCTCTTGTTTCTTTGTCAGCTCAGTAGGGCTCAGTTTGACTGGGACACAGGCAAGGGGAAGAGAACAGGTACCTTTTTGTAGACAACGTCCACTCTCAGCTGGATTTGCTGTTTCATCTGGTCATGCCTCTTATTTTTTTCAGTGTTGTAATGATGTCAGTATATTTGTATTTATTTATTGCAATTTAAATAGCTATAAATACAAACAATGATTTTACATCAGTACGATGGGATTGACTGAGACTGACCCCAAGATCTCTATTATCCTACTAATTTAATTGGCTATTTGTATCTTCTGCCTTTTTAATCTTCATTCGTTGGAAAGACAAGCCAGGAGTGGGTATTAAGCAAGCTTGGAAATGATAGAATGGTCCTAAACTTCTTCCAGAAAGAAAGGCAAATAGTAAGAAGTATTTTGAAGGCTGGATGTTCAGCAAGAGCAAATCCAGTCATAAAAGAATGAAAAGAGGTAGAAGTTTCATTGAAATCAATAAGCATGTATTTCTGTTGTATGTTGCAAGAGATGTCAGAAAGTGCTTCAATTGCAGATCGGTACCTGTATGATACAGAGATTGGATATTGGTGATGAGTAACTCCTTTCAATGAATAGAATTTCTAAGTATGTTGATTGAGAGGGTAGGTCCTGACTGTTGTCAGATACAGAAGGTATATTCATAGGGCAGACTTTAATATTTCCCAGTTTCCTGGGACTCTGTAGTCAGAAAGTAGAACTTGTGGTTCATGAGTAATTGTGACACTCTCTGATATTTGTTTTGTTTTCACTTTTAATATTTTAAACAATATTTCAATATTAATATTTTAAAATAATTTCAGTGGTGTTTATTTTATTCAGGTTTGCTGTTGAGATAATGTAAAATTTTAACCATGAAGATTAAAATATTTGAAACTGAACTATTTTAATTGTCATAAGTAGAAATTCTGAAGGGGGAAAAAAAAAGACATTCTGGAGGAATTACTGCAATTTGAAGACAAATAAGGTAAATAGATATTTAGGTTTATAATTATGCTACATAATCTTCTGTCATACCTTTTGGTGGTTGCTTGACTAATGGATGGGAGGGGAGCAGTTTTCACATTATTGGTTATGCACAAGTATTTTTCAGTCACAAGCTCATGTGAGTGGTTTTAAGGAAGGTTTCCTGCGTATTTCAGTCAAGAGTAGATGTGCATGTTTGTATGCATCTGAAAAAAAAATAAATATGTAGTGTGAAAATGGCAGGATTTGCAGACCAGAGCCTGCACAGGAGACAATGCAATATTGCTTTGTATTCTCTACACATCTATATTGCAAAGTGTTCAACTTTTTCTTAAATTAGTAAAGGTTTGCTTGCTCTAATAGACAGCAAAGCAACTGCTTTCTTCTTAATTTAGTTCCAAACACTTCTGTATGAAAATAAGAGCTTGAAAACTGTCTTAACTCTGAGTAGCTCAGTTTTTATTACATCGTTTTGAAGAACCCTTTTCAAAAACAACAGACAAAGCAACAGGGATATCAGAACTGTGATACAGATGATATATGAGGAAAGACTAAACAGTTTAGGATTTCTGAGTTTGGAAAGGAAGGGTTTAAGAAGCAGTGTGACAGAGGTAATGCCACAGAGATGATGAATAGGAAAACAGTTTGCTATTTTTTAACAATGTAGAAAATAACTGGTTTACCCGGCAAAATTGTGCACAATGTTTGTTTGATAGTCACTCAATATTTAAGAAAAACTCAGTTGTATTCTCTGTCTAGTTCAAAACTGATACTGCAGGCAACAAACATATAGACTCTCTCCGGGAAACTGAAAAACCAGGGGTACAGTACCCTATATCATCCTTACTGCTTTTGTACGTATATGAAGCTGTGTTAAGGAATATTTATCAAAATTCTAGGTGGTGCTGTCACAAAACAAAGTCACAGGAAAAGCATTCTGCATCACAATCACTGCTTGTGGGGACTTCTTCCTATGTATCTGTCTGTTTAATCCTGTGGTAACAATCTGCTCATCCTTTGTGGCCGCCCCGCCTCCTCCCGACACTTCCTGATTTACAGAGATTTTTTTTTCCATTGGTAATTCAAGCTGTAGCATAGCATAAGTTTCAAAATGGAATTAACTCAATTAGGAAAAAATATTTATAATTTAGCAAATAATGAGTGTTCCTTTTTGCCTTAAATTTCCACTGCAAAATCTCCCTGGCCTTGTATGGTTTACATGGGTGAGACTTGAAGGCATCATTTGGCACTTAATTGGACTGTGTGTTTGGGAACACATTTCCTGTAATGCACTTAACATGCTTTAAATCTAGTTTCACTGAGGTGCCTCTGGGACTTTATGAAGAATAACAGGGATGTCTGAAAGCAGATTTGTTAATTTCTGTGTGCAACTGAGGTGGAATTAAATGGCAAAACAATTTAAAAGTGCTTGCTATTGTAAAAAGTAGAGTTTTTCTTCCCAGTTTTAAATATTTTGGTATGTGCACGTTTGTTCTCAGCAGTGCAGTAGAGCTTTAATTACTTTGAATAAAAATACCTGCAATCAAAGTTTGGTTTCAGTGTAGCTGAGTTTGAACACAGTGGAAAGAGCATGTTTATAAATCTATAACTGATTCTATATAAGCTTTATTAATTTTTAATGCCAGGTTTTCTTGATGCTTTCATGCATGAAAATATCTGGTTGGGTTTTTTTGGTTTTTTTTTTAGTGGCGTTGTCTTGTGTAACAGTGATGTACCCTTATCTTGCAACAGGGTTTCTCAGTGAACTGAACTGTGTAGTATGAAATACAACAGTCCTGTGATAATTATTTAACATCTCTATTGCAGTATTGATTAAGAGTTAACTAGGTCAAGACCTATTGTACTAGGCACTGTAGAAACATATAAAACGTGACAGCCCTTGCTTCAAAGAGCTTATGGTCTAAAAGGTGGCACATAGCAATTGGATAATGGAGATAAGGAGCAACAGGGGGTGGATAAAACACAAAATAAATGACTATGAAATTCTTAGCTCCTCAAAGATTTTTTTAATAAAAAAATAAAAATGAAGGTGTTTCACCCACATGTCCTAAGGGTAGAGAAGACCATTTTGCTACCTAGTCTGACCTCCTATCTAAAACATGTCATAGAATTTTGCTTCATAATTCCTGCATCAAGCCCATGACATCCGGCCCTGCAAAAATGTTTCTTTATTAAATATATATACATATATAAATATATATATATTAAACCACACAAACTGAAATTGTACCGGGGCAGGACTGCTTACCATGGCTGCTTCTCTGACTACGCTTTTTTATCTCTAATGTTAATTCTTATTGTAACAGTAAGTCAAGCAGAGATGCGATGTACGCAAGGGTACTAATGAATGATATGATAACTTAAAATTCTGTATACAATGAGTTATTAAATTTTAATGCTTCTGTTTTCCGTAAGGACTTTGCATTAAAGAAATTTCTTCACTGAAAAAATCAACTATAGAAGAAATTAAATATTATAGAAGTTTTGTTCGTGAAATTATTTTGGTTTTGAGATCTCGTTTCAGCTCAAGTAATTTTCTGTTGAGTTTTTGTGTGTTTGCTATGGAAAACAGATGCTGGGCAGATCTAAATAAACTGAGAGTTATGTGCTGGTGGGGGGTGTGGGGAGGGAAGTAAATGTGTCATAACAGTGTAGTTAGACCTGATTTAGTCCCAATGATACAAGAAAGGGAAATACGTGTTCCATAGTGGTTGTTACAGAAGCAATAATCTTGCAGCAGCGGATTTTGGGGTAGGCTATCTGATCATTTTCTCTTCCCTCTGAAACCAAAACAGTAACACCCTGATGAATGTTGTAGTCTGCAGTCCATATGTGATTCTGCTTCTTTGCCAACTTGTTTTCTGGTTTTACTGCCTATTTTTCCCTCTTGACAGCATTTTTGAATCCCTGCTAAGGATAAAATAAAATAGTAGATTTAAACAAAAAAAATTCAACGTTTACTATCAGGAAATGTCTGTCACAGAAAAATAAGAGAAAAAATTTGGAGTGTTTTATCTCAATAAAAGAGATTTTGTTAGATAAGGTTGGGTAGTTTTATTTTGACTTTCATTTGCATTCTTGCTCTTTTATTCAGGACTAAGGGAAATTTCCAAGCCATGGCTTTTATTTATTTCTCTCTATGATATTCAGTGCAGAACACGTAATAAATGGATTCTCTTTTGAAAATACTTCAGGAAGAAACACTCCTCTGCACATACCGAAACATTGATACGATGAAGCTCTCTATATATTTTATATTTTTTTCCTGTGAACTGAAATTTACCGTAGATGAGAAAATTCTGTCAAAATATTATGAACACAGATGAGAAGAGAGTATAGGAGATGTGAGGAAATTCAAAAGAATAAAACTGTAGGGTGGATATCAGATTTAGGTAGATAATTTAGTGTTTTATAGAAACAAACAAATTGTCGTTGTTTTCCCTTCTCCATTCCCCACCCCCATCCCCCCCCCAAAAAAAGAAAAGTAGCTACTTTTATGAAGGATCAGGTTTTTCTTACTTAGTTATTTAAAATGTTCTGCCATTATATTTTTGTTTTTGGTTGTTCATCTGAATTTTACAGTACTTTTGAGTTGATAAAGCTTGCATTATTTTAAAATATTTTTGTATAGGCTCTCATGAAAAAAAAAAAAGGTTTTGCTTTTATAAATATTTACAGGTCTTTCTTATTATTGTGAAAACATATATTCCTGATAAAGGGGTTTATATAACCAATTTAGAGTCTTTCTGCTGCCTTTGGGAGCCCATGCTACAGTGTATTTTCTTAAAAGCAGGGTTCTTTCTTGAATCAGTTTTAAATCAGCTGATTGTCCCCTTCACTTACTTCTGGTTTTTTCCTTGATGTTACTATGGTCATGCAGGGTTTAGCCTAAGATAATCAGTTAAATAATAATAGCTAAATTGCATGAAACTCTAGCAAGCTCAACCAAGTCTGCCTCAGGTGACAGGAAGAGGCTGTGTTCTCCAGTCCACCTCTCATTTCACCTCCAACAAATACTCCCCTGAATTAAGTAAATTTAAGGTAGAGTTACTCTTTTTAAATATCTTGGGAATTAAGTCCTGAAACACTCAAAGAAGTAGCTAGTACTGGGCAAGGATACACAATGGGTTATAAAATGAAAGTCCGTAAATTTAAAATATGATTGCTTATGACACTGGGAATTGAAGGAGGTGCCTTCCTCATACCTCTATAAAGAAAAAACTTAAGTCAGTCTCAAACTTGTGCTTGGTTTTAACCCTATGAAACAGTCTCATTACATTTAGCTGGCGAGTGCGGGTCTATGCAAATGAGAGGTGAATGGGAAGGGGCTGGGTTCCAAAATAAAGGCATGATAAGAGTTAGAAGTCCTGTCAGTCTTTTTATTACACAGGCGTCTTTCAAGCGAAAATCCTATGAATGAAGGAATAAAAAAGATAAAGGAAAGGAAAAAAAAAACTTGAAGGAGGAAAAAAAAATAAAGATTAAAAGAAACGTGAGGATTTTGGCAGAATGACCCTGGGAATAAGAGACCTCTGAGAAAGGCTAGAGGTAGTGGGTAAATAGTCAAGCACTGACTAGAAAATACGGTTGAGAAGATTTTGTCCGGCTGTTCTCTTTGTTGTTGGCTGATTTAAGGCAGGTCCATTCTGTTAATTCACATTGTATGCCAAGTCTCGTAGTACGTGCTTAGTTATTATTTCTTTTAAAACAATGTATATTGATTTGTGTTATACGCAGTGTTGCAGCCTAACACTAATGAAAAAAATCTGATGTAAATAACAGTAGACTCTTTTACTTCTTAACCTTTTAAGGAACCTTTATTCCCTGTTCTGTAATTCCTTTCATAAGCTCTCCAGTGAAGAAACTTAGATACTTAATATTCAGTTTATTTCCCTATTGCTACTTTTTGGCAATTGGTCATCTGAAGAGTATGTCCTGATTGATTTTATTCACAATTCAACAGTTTTCTTCATTAGAACTCTGCTTTTTAATGAATTCTTTCTTTTCTTTTTAAGGTATGTGTTGTTTTCTCACCTTACTATATATTTCAGGAATTTGACTCTGAAGTTTCCCATATTTTTTGTACAATACAATCATAAACCAATTTGCAGCTATTTAGTTCATAAAATTTACATCTTCACCCAGACAATCAACAACAGAACATTTCTAATGAGTGTCTAATAGTTTTATATCCCAGGCATGTCACTCACATTAAATTAAACTTTCATTCAGATAGTTTGCAGTTGTTGAATATGAAAATTAAGGTTTCTGAAGGGGCATTGGTGGGAAACATTTGCATTAGCAACGCTATTACTATGCTAGTTTGGAAACTAGAGAGATAAATTCAGTGTCTGGCACTGGCAGCACAGTACTGAAGCAGATTCCCTACTGATTATTTAAATCTCATATGAAGTTCCGGTGGAGCCTTGCCCTAGTTAACTTAAAAATTAAAAAAAAAAAAGATAACAAACTCACATTCTTAATTCCCTTTTAATACCCTCTAATATAGCTGTGTGATTTACTTGAATTACTGTTTTCCATCAGTTTTTCTAACTCTCTTCCATTTTATGATGAAATTTCTGAAATAAATTTGCAAAATGCTACTTTCTAGATTATGCCTTGCAATAAGTTTCTTCTTTGAATGTACAATCCTGTACATTCAGCTGCTTTGGTTTGCTCCCGTGGTTTGCAGAGATCTAGGTCTTTAAAAGAAAACATGTTTTCTTAGAAAAAAAAAATCAACTGGAAATAGGTAAATTTCAAAATGACAGAGAAAAACGTTCTAAAAAAGAGTTCTTATTAGAAAAGGATCCTCACATCTCAAAGACTGATGTTTTATTTTGTTTGGGTTAATATATTTTTTCCTTAGAGGGTAAAAGAAGGCAAGGTTCATGAGTCATGCTCTTATTTATGTTGTTTTGTAAAATGTGCTATCAAAAGCAAAAAAAGAATTCTACGCACTCTAATATTCTTAATTAGAAAACTAGTTTTTTGTTGTAATATACAAAGAATCCTGTTTTGTTGAAGTGTATGTACATATTTTTTCAGAAATCGGTCAGTGAGAAATATCTTTAAGCAAACACTTCTGAATAATGTGCAGAATATAAAAGAAGGTTTTTATATTTACTTCTGACTTTTTACTGCATAAAAAGGAGAAAAAAGGTCAAATATTTTTGAAATTACGCTGCATCTGTTCTATTAAAAGAACTGACCAATATATTTTGATTAAAAAAATAAATAAAAATCAATTAAACAAATTTCATCTATTTGAAGTGGGGGATGAAAACAAACCATTTTTTTCTCAAGTTGCAGTATGGTTACCACTTTGAAGACTTTTGTTTTTTAACTCAGGGCTTTTTGAGCATTGTTGAAATATTAGCCATGTTGTGATATTCCTAATGCTATATCATCATTGTGCATGATGCTTAATATAACCTATGTATATACATGCATCTGTATGTTACGTCTTTCTAAAGAACTATCTTGAGTCAGGTTAACCAGAAGCCCAAATTTTGGTCTTTAACATGCTGACCATAAGTATTTACATTTCTTTTCATGTCCTTAACAATGTTCCAAGTAGTTCAGGTACTCTGCCTGAGGTCAAAAAACAGCCTCTGAAGGACAGATAGCATTATTTAGCTGCCTCAGCTAGACCAAAGCTCTTCTATATATACTAGTGAAAACACGTGCTTTGAATATAGAAGTAACTTTTCTTTAAAGAGTGACTTTTCAGGTAGTGTAAATGAAGTCTAGATTTGAATATCTACACTGAAACTAACTTACAGTATTCTAATTTGTGAAAGAAAACATACCATCTACATGTCCAAGCTAAACAGATGTTTCAGATGTGCTTAATGATTGTTCTACAGACTTTAGGTATTTGCCAGTCTTGCTTGGAAACCATTTCATTCAACATGAATGTAAATAAAATCGAGCTTTTAGAGATGCAGAATTTTATCTGTAGGTACAATTATCATACGTTTTAGAGAAACAGATCCCTTATGCACGCTATTTAAATTAACTAGAGAAAATAACTAGTTCATAGACAATTCATTAACTGAAATGGGATGAAAAGTGTTGATCACATTATTTACTGTGGATGATTTTCTGAGCTGTAGAAACAGGCTAAATGTAAGAGTTATTATGATTATACCATTCATATCAATGTATTCTAGTTGTAAAGAATAACTGAAATAGTTTCTTCACGAAAATTTACAAATTTAGATCTGAGTCAGTTTAGATGTATATGAATCCAAACACTCAATAACACTGATCTAACCATATTTGTCCTACTTACAACAGCATGTTTTCAGATATAATATGCACTATAAAATTTAATTTCTGGCTTTTTACAGCACTAGGAGCATGAAAGAGCCTAGTGGCTTCCTAACAAAAAGATCTTGTTGCTTAAGTGTCCTGATTTTGGCTGGGATAGAATAAATTTTCTTCCTAGTAGCTGGTATAGTGCTGTGTTTTGGATTTAGTATGAGAAGAATGTTGATAACACACTGATGTTTCAGTTGTTGCCGAGGAATGTTCGTACAAAGTAAAGGACTTTTCAGAGAGAAGGCTGCAGGTGCACAAGAAACTGGGAGGGGGCACAGCCAGGGCAGCTGGGTATTTGATACCAAATGACATCATGCTCTGTATATATTTTGGGGGAAGAAGGAACGGAGCGACATGTGAAGTGACGATGTTTGTCTTCCCAAGTAGCTGTTAGACGTGATGGATCCCTGCTTGATTGGAGATGGCTGAAAACCTGCCTGCCGATGGAACATGGTGAGTGAATCCCTTGTTTTTCTTTGCTTGCATGTGCTGCTTTTGCTTTACCTGTTAAACTGTCTTTATCTCAACCCACGAGCTTTCTCACTTTTATCCTTCTGATTCTCTTCCACATCCCATCAGTGGAGAGTGAGTGAGTGGCTGCATGGTGCTTTGTTGCCAGTTGGGGTTAAACCATGATGTTAAGTTTCCTTACAATACTAAAAAAGTTTTAGAACTTCATTTAGCTGAAAACTTCCTCATCACTGTGCAAAGAAGATAAGAATACAGAATTGGAATTCAGGAAATCCATTTCCTAGTTGCATAACATTTGGCTTTCTGTGCATTCTTGTAAAACTTTCATACCAGCCTGGGTAAACCTTTTATATCCACAATCTGCACTTACACTGAGACTGCTTTACATCAGAGTGCCTATATAAGAGGTCTGAAAGTGGGCATAAGTTATTTTACCATGACAGATTGATGTAAAGTGCTATTATTTTTTTTTAACAAGTATTAGATTCTTTTCTCCCTCTGCTAATACATTGATGTTGTCATATTCACAGAAAGTAAAAACACCAAAATACATACACATTCCTAGATCTAAAAACATTTCTAAAAGGTTTCATAAACCTTTCTATATGGTTGATATTTTATCTTTGTACATCTCCTAAATTTTGAGTGGTTTTTGTTTTCAGTTTTTTTTTTTTTTCTTCTGTTGCTGAGTGATCACTTATTATTCTCTTAAAAAACAGTGGGGCACAATTCTTACAAGGAAAAGCATAAACAAGAGAATGTTTTGTCTTCTGTTAACTTATTCTGAACTGCTTTGAGTAACTGAGGCATAGCTATGTGTGAAGGCATTTAAGGAAAAACAAGGTTTGAGCCATTTTCAGTCCAGTCTGATTGGAGGGCTGATCTATTTCCAGTGACAATCGCTGCAGGGGTGACGATAATAACATCTGTAGCATCACCGAAGATTCTAAATCTTCGCATTCAAAGTTCTGAAATAATTGTACAGATGTCTTTACCTCATTATGTGGCTATTGGGGGATTGTCTCATCTGGTGTACTTTGCAACTGGGTGTACCTTTAACAAGCAATCTGGTATTAGCCTTCTGTTTCTGCCACTGGAAAGCACAGAATTGTTAATATATCACTGGTACTGTTAATTACACTGCTGTGCTAGGCACCATTAAAGCTCAGAATGCTGAAAGGCATATCAGGAGGATTCATTTTTACTTAAGTGAATCTGCATTTAGCAGCTGAAGAAAACTGTTGCAAGTAATAACCAGTTTTCTTTTTTCCCTGCAACCCATGCTTCAAGATGAAAGGTGCTTACTTCAAACCTCCTGGTCTAAATAAATTTAATTTGGGAAAAGCCTTTTAATTTTTTTTTAAACTTGTTCTTACTTTCTTATGCTAAGAGGCTTCTAGAGATAACATGTTATATAGTTCAAAAGCTTAGGAATTTCCTTTTGTTTCAACCCTGGAAGACTGAAGTGATTAAAAGAGAAGAGACTTCAGGGTTGGGTATTAATACAATAGTGATTAGGCACCTGTGATACGTATTTGAGTGGAAGATTTATGTTTTACAGTGCACTTTCTTACGTTCTACTTTGTAGCTTCAGTGCTCTGAGAGTGAGTAGGCATGGGATGGTTTTCTTGCCCACAGAAGCTTTAGTGGGACAGATGTGTGTACATGTGTACACATGAGTACATATTACATGTAGCCAGCATAAATGAAGTCTATATATTACTGTGCATGTATATACGTATATAAAGCTTTCGTTTATGCTGGCATAAAGTCAAGGATTTACATGTTTAGAAGAAACATACACAGAATATGATGTATGTGTTTTCCTACAGATGGATGTTGTGCTTGCTGGGAAGTGAGTTTTGTGGAAACCAACAAGTTCCATTTTTTTTTACAATCATGAAACAATGTATTTTAAAGAAAGCAAAATGTAACCCTACTTCTCCACCAAAAAAGTAACAAAATTTATAACTTTTTTCCCACTCTTTCCAGGTACTTGTTCTGATCACAGTCTTACTGTTTTGCTTATCTGTCACACTCCTTTTGGGACAATTCTGCATGGCTTTGCTTTTATACCAAAACCTGGATAATGAACTCAGGTTTTCAGGTATCCTTTACCTTGTGCTATGTCTTCTTGGAAGAGGTTAATGGGCTTTGCTGTGTTTTGATGAGTAGCGATAAAAGGCTTCTCTTTTATAAACAGATTTATATTCTAGGAGGTGTCACTTCTGTCACAAACTTGTAAGAAGAAAGATTGTGAGATGCCTTAATATCTTTTTTCCCCTCTGCTTCTCCATTGTACATCAGGACGGGCTGATGCTGAATGAACATTCAGATTTGGACTTTCATCTATCCCCCTTTCCCCTGCCTTCCTTTCCCCTTCCTGTGCCTTCTCCAGTCAGAAATGACTTTCAAGAAGGGACTGGGACTTTCCTGTCTTTAGGATCTTTTAAAACTCTAACTTGAGTGCAAATTTTACACATAGTCAGAGGTGGATTTGTAAGAGACTTCTCTTACAGAGTCAGAGTATGTGGGTTCATAATAGATCTCATACACTTAATAGGTAGAGATAGTTTTATAGTTTTGCTATGCCTCAGCAGTCTTCTGGATGAGAAAAGATGAAATTCTCTGTATGGTTAATAAATTGAAGTAGGAGACTTGAGGGAGAACAACTTAGAAAACCTGGAAAAAAAAAAATACGTATAAAGATATCTAAGAGTTAATTTAAGCCTTTTTTTTTTTTTTTTTAATCGTACTGTGCACATTACATGCAGTGCACTTTTTTCTGATACATTGATTTGAAAAAATGTAGATTTTATATTTTTTTATTTAACTCTCTGCTAGAAAATACATTGAGAAAGTAACCTTTTTGTAGCACAGCTTTAAAAAATTTTCTTCAGGTTATTCACTACTTGGTATAATTGATATGCCAGGCTATTCCCAATCACAGTGAAAGCATTTTATTATGTTGCAGTGAACAAGGCAAAATACTCTCCTGTAACTGAGCCTGTGCTTTGGGAAGGAGAATTTTGCCCCCAATGCATATTAATTACATTAAATAGAATATTATAGGAAAAAAGAACAGCATGAATCCAATTACAAGGTAAAGAAAGAGGTTTGGGGTGAAAATCTACCAGAATTTTTTTTATTTCGTGGGAATAAAACCAGGCTGTAAATACAGTGGACAAAACGAACTTTTCAGTTCTGTTTTAAACTCAAGAGTTTACATTAACAATCTGGAGCAGAAACTGTTCTGTACTAAAAGTAACATTAGACATGCACTTAGTAAATTGAGATAGTAGTGTACAAGTCTGCTGTGTCTTCATGCCACTCTGGCTAGAATCTTTGACTAGTGAACATGACCAAAATAAGTGATTTATGTAAGCATTATGTTACCAACAAGTTCTTCCAGTGCAAAGAAATAATCTACAAGAGAAATGAGACTTATTAAAAAGGGTATTTTTTTACACTTGATTTTGTGAAGAGGCATTACCAGCCAAAAAGTAGTACTGAGTTTTACTTAAAACTATTGGCCAGGGGTGGAGCCCTATTATTTTAGGGAATAAACTACACAATGCCCTATAAAATACCTCGTATACCATTTGTGCAAATATCTCACATATGATTAAAGACGACTTGCTGCATATATGTTTGCATCAAATTTCAGGAGGGAGGGAAAAACAAAAACAAAAACAACAATAAAAACCCCAGAGGCAGTAGTTTCAAATCTACTACCCCTGTAATTTTAGCTGCAGCAACATTCTCAGAAACAAGCATTTGTCCTTGCCTGAATGTATATTAGAGTTTCCTGGGACTGCATTTATTAGAGCATCTGGTACCTCCGGAATGCATTACAGACTTACGTGAGAATTGCATAACTAGTTCTCACATAGGTAGGCCTGCAGATTTTTGTTATACATTTTCTATTTTTAATAGGAATTTTGTATGTATTATAAAATAAATGAAAGCTTGTCCCCAAAGTACATTAACTATTGAGATACTCTTATGAAAACAACATAAATTATATTGATATGGTTGGAAATTTTGTTGAAGTACAGATCTTTCATTATTAAGTCATTAAGGTTAAATGGATGACATCTGATGGTTCTGTAGCATCCATCCTTTTAGGCTACCTGTGATTAATGCTTAATTTAACATATTATATGTTGTCCTGACAGGAGAAATTTCTTATCCTTTTCTTTTGTCTGGGAATGGGTGTATATTGATGTGTGTGGGCAATTTGTACATGCTTTCTGTTAACAAGCAGCATTTGTGTGCAAACCACTTGCTTTGAGAAAACTTCCCTAAGAAACCAAACATTTGATATCTGAAAAAAGGGTGTCACATATATTACAGAGAACTCTGTGGTGCAAATTACAGAAACTGCTGTTCACTCCTTCTACTTTTTAATAAACTAGACACAGTTCCAAAGTTCCAGAAGCCTATGTAATGGTTTATAGCTTAAGGTCCTCCTTAATCCATATTGATCTTGATCTGAAGGCTAGTATTTTCTTATCATAGGATGTAAACGTGGAGTGGCAACATTAAAAGAAAGTCAGAAGTTGTGTGTCTTTAAGAAGCTATAATTCTCGTAATAATGTACTGAAATATTATCACATAGAAAGTATTTAAAAGTGAATGCCAAGGTCAATAATTCTTGATATTTACATGACATTTGAAGTTATTGCGTAGTTCACTTGGCTTGTGGATTAAGTTGTTCCCCCAGTCTAAATATGACTTTTAATTTAGATTATGTGCCTTTAGATTATATACTTGAAGAGCATGACACTCACAAATTCCTTATGAGTAAACATCTAGAATAACAGAGCTGCTTATAGTCTAAACACTGTCATTGTAAACAAATTCCTGCAGTAACAGTGCAGAAGACCTGATCCAGTCGTCAATCCTGTGGACTTTATTAAATATTAATTGAAGTCATAGTTAATTGCAATTACTACTCTCTAGCAGATTATTACTTGCGTAAATTACTTAGTTTCTTCTAATGAAGCACTAGCTTTTGAAGTTTCTGAATATTAGAAGAGGACCATCCTATTCTCTCCAATGAAGAAGCACCTGAGTTTATTGATCACCGTATTACCTTCAAATTTCTATACTCTCTGTTTTTTCGAAAGGTTATATGTCAAACAGGAGAGTGGAATGAGTTCTGGAATCTTGAATTGTATGTTTTTAAAGAGCATAAAGTTGAAGGAACTGACATATTAAAGTCTAGTGTGAGTAGTAGCTATTTTTCAAGTTTAAGTAGTTAGTAAAAAAACAGAGATAATACATGCATTGGTTTTGCAGTTTCTTGTGATTACGACTCTACATGTGAGAGGTCAACATTATCAGAAATCAGCATGTTATTTTTACCCTGCCTTAATTACACAAGGTGCAACCCTAGCACCTTGTTGGAATCTGGTGAAACTACTGTTGCCTTCTGCTTGGAGAGCATTTTCATGTACCTACATAGTGTTAACTTGAGGTTAGTCTATTAGGGAGGATGCTCAGAACACAGAGGTAAAGAATTGGAGTTCTTAGTTTTATTTCCAGATCTGCTAAAATATCTGAAGGATTTTCACTGAAGTAAGATTTTATTAGTACTTTAAAGGATTTTCAGACTCTATGATGAAAACTCTATGACAAAGAGAAGGCTGAGAGGGGATCTCATCAGTGTTTATAAGTATCTCAAGAGTGGGTGTTCAAGAGGACAGGACCAGACTCCTTTCAGTGGTGCCCAACGATGGGATGAGGGGCAATGGGTGCAGACTGAAGCACAGGAGGTTCCATCTGAATACGAGGAGAAACTTTTTCTTTGAGTGTGACAGAGCACTGGAACAGGCTGCCCAGAGAGGCTGCGGAGTCTCTTTCTCCAGAAACATTCAAGACCCACCTGGACACATTCCTGTGTGATCTGCTCTGGTGAACCTGCTTTAGGAGGTGGGTTAGACTGGATGATCTCCAGAGGTCCCTTCCAACCCCAACCGTTCTGTGATTCTGTGAAAAAACTGGTGTAAGGAAAACCTGCTACAATTGTACTTTTCTGATTAATTACACAGAACAGAGTAATTAATATCAAAATTTTGTTCACGCTAGTTGCAAAATGCAATGAAAATTTCTTCTTTGCTAACCACTGAAAATTATAGGACACTCGTTATACCAATACTCCAGCCTGTATTAATAAGTCTTTTCCATTATGAGACTGGGCCAGGAGAGGAAAAAAACCCTCTTACTAAATCTTATCTACTACCATGACAGAAAACCGTGCAGTATGTATTTAGCTGAGCAGCTACACTAATTGCAAGTCAAAAAACACTTCTAGCATTATATAAAATAATTCAGACTAAAGAAGAGATCAGAAGTTATCAAGGATATGGTCAACAATCTGGATCATTGTAACATCTTGGGAATTTCTAGGTAAAGCTCTCAGATTGACCCAACCCAGAGTTTAGAAAGGAAAAACAAAAAGCCCTAACTATTTCTGTGTTGTCTTCCTGCCCTTAGTTCAACTCAAATCAAATAATCTAGTTACTGATTCAGCTTTAGTGTGGAAGGAAGGTAAACCAGTGAGATGCTTTAATGTCTTTAGATGCTAAAGATTTTATTATGTCTCTATAGAAATGCCTGTCTGCACATGCCATGTCCCAACTCTGGTCACAGCTGTTTTTCTGGAACTAGAAGAAAGTGAATTTAAAAAATACATAAGATATACAGCAGTTATATTACGCATCAAAAGGAAGAAGATACTCTTTCTGAGTCCCATGCTTGCCGGTAGTCAATGCAAGCCTTGGATGAGTCTGAAATTTCTTTCTTTTTCTGTCAATTCTCTGGTAATAATTTCACTACTAATCAAATAGTATCTTGCTAATAGCAGAACAGCCAATGCAAAAATTCATAAAAGCAGAAGGATGACTATATGACAATGGAACTTCAAAAACCTTTAATGTCCTTAATTCCATTTTAGCTATATTTTAGTGAGAAGAATTGATATACAGAGGTTAACCTGTTCTTGGTATAAGTTGCATGTGGTGTGGTTTAAAAGCTTTAATGGCATACTATTCTCAACTCCAAACATTTGCAACAGTAACGAATTATGAATCAAATCTCCCTGATAATGTCCACTACGAAAAATGAAAATACATAAATAGCTTAAAAAAACCCCCTCTGCTTTTCAAAATAATAGCTTCATTTTTTTTTCTCATTTCTGAATTGGATAGATGGACTCAATCTTTTCAAGTCTGTCTCTGAAATCATGCAGCAATGGAATCTCTATCATAAGAAATTTCCACTTCAAAAATTATTCTCTGAGTCAAATTTGAATAAATTTAGGGAAATTCCACAGGGATATGCAGGAGTGATAAAAGATCACAACAGTCCCTTCTGGTTTTATGGTCTATGAATCTTGAGATCTGAAAACTTGGCTTAAAAATAAAAGCTGAGAGCCTCGCAAATCATGTAACTCCTACAGTTGATGCTTTGGTAAAGCCCGCAAATGTAGCAACACTGATATGAAGTTGTCAGAGTGATGATATTATTGGAAGATTGCTGATAAGAGTTGTAGCTGAGTGTTAGTCATGCAGGCTTTTCCAGCTGAGTACTCTGATGTGAGATCATCACTAGGACAGAAGCTGTATAACTAGTTCCAGTCGGATCAGGTTAGGATTTCTCAAGATAAAAGATCTTCCATATTCCATGGTACAATACTTTCAGTGTTTACCCAGGTTATGGGAGAATATGTTGGTAAAGGATTAAGTGGTGTCCACTCTTTTCGTGGTTATACAGAATGGAGTTTCCATGTTTGAGGGAGGAAAAAAAGATTCCATTTTTCTAATATATTTGTTTGTTTCCTTTCTTTGTTTGTTAGTTGGAATGACAGTTAAAACTGCCCAATGATTGCGTTTATCAGAAAAATCTTAGTTATAGGCAGAATACACATGAAGTAGAATTGCAGTATGAGTATGCCAAGTTCCACATAGATAAAATGACAGACAACAGAAGATACTTTATATTCCAGGATACTCAGGATATGGGAAAAAGTGGGCCAGACTGAAGATACACAGGCACAATTCTTTCCAGTAGAATTAAGGTGTTCAAAGAAACTGAGCCCATAATGCAGATCTACTCTTTTACAGAGTTCACAGGTCTCTCTGTTACTTTCAAGATGCTACTCTTATGATAACTGCATGCCAAATAGGAAGACAGAAACAGTCAGAGTAAGAAAGATAGCTAGAAGTCTTGGACTGTGAGGTGGGTTTTGCAAAGGTGCTCTAAGAACTGCTGTTCGTCTCCTACACTTTGTTTGTTTGACTGTAAGATTTAAGTGATCCGTCAGTACTGCTGATATTTCTATGAGTTGAAGTGCCCTTTTTTTCCCCCAGTATTCAGAGTATTGTGTTGCCTCCCATCATGTTGTATTTTTGTTGTGTTTTCTGGCCAGTGTATTTTTACCTTCAATGCCGTGCAATTATAGAGCTCTTATTCCAGTCATACTCAAAAATATTACATGAAAAAAGAAGAAAAAAAAAGCTCTCAATCAGTGCTTGAGACCAAGGGTAAACTCTTAAATGAAGGACAGGTGAAAGACTTGATCAATATAATATTCTGTTACTGTCTTTGACTTCGATGTCCAATTATGAGACAAAATCTTTGCAAGGGATTAGACACATCCTTCTGGAGGTCTGAGGCTAAACTTAACCCCACAGGGATCAGGTGATTGCTGATGGACACTTATTAATAGGATTGTTGCCAAAGACTGATTTGAGTTGACTTTCAGTCTGAAGATACAAATGGGAAAACCCTTTGCCATAAGGACAGTCACAGGCTGATTCTTCTTTTTAAAAGCAGGTTAATCATATTGCCATATTTTAAAAAAACAGTGCTCATGGGGAAAATATTTCTCCTTTGAGGAAATAAAAGCTATTCCTCTAGCCAAGCTTCTATAGGGGGAAAATGGGATGAGTAATAAAATCTGGGAGTTTTATTGGATGACCATTAAATTTCAACTACCATTTCAGTAAATGGTTTGCAACCAGTGGAAATTTATGTAAAAAGGTAATTATATGCTAATTATAAAAATATAATTTGATTATGTATATGATTTGTATGGCCATTATAAAAATATGCTCACCTTACTTTGTGTTCATAATGTGATCTGTGTTTTAATTGTAAATATAAAAGCTGCTTAAAAAACCTGAAAAACTTAAGCTATGAAAATACAGCCCATGCTGTTACATGTTAGTAACCTTTCTACACCTGTGAAACAGACAATGAGATCTTGGTAACTGCGTGCCTGTTAGTCTGATCTTGGTATTATTCAAGCCTAAAAAGTTAGTTCTAATGGAAAGAATAATTAATAACACGCAGGAAAATCAGATAACAATCCTACAGCTTGACTGAATGCAGCCAGTGTCTTAGAAAAAGAAAGGAGTAGGTCAAGATGACTCTGAGTTACCAATGTGACATGATCACAAAAAAGTCAAATACTAACTTAAGAAATTTTATTTCTCATAGAATTTGGGAGGTTGTAATACCAAATTCACCATTTGGCCTCCACTAAAACGTAAGCATAATCAGAAAATTTCTATTTGCAATTCCAGAGTACTTACTATAGATCCATCTGTGCCTTAAAAATGAAAGGAAAAAAAAAAAAAGAAAAAAAAAAAAAACAAAACAAAAAAAAAACACAAAAAAAAACCCCAACAAGGACAAAACCAAACAGAAACAAAAAACCAAACCAACGAACCAAAAAGACTAAACCAAAAAAACCCCCCACCAAACTTTGTGCTTAATTATCCAATTTCCAATCCAGTAAGAGAGCATACTGAAAACAGTTTGCTTGAGGTAAATGCCAGTCATAAAGCAGGACATAAACATTGTTCTGAGGGGATGTGCAAAATAGGATTAAATTGGGCGAAGGAGAATTTAGATGGAATATAAGGACACAATTCTTAATAAAGTTTAAATAGAAGTTTTTTCTTTAGTAGTAGATTGGTAGCATCTCTTATTCTTTGGTCATTCGGAACAAAGTACTCAGATATTTGCTGTAGAGAGCAATTTCATATTATCAAGGAGATGTACAGTATGATCTAATGAGCTTTTTCTCATCACTAATTTATTTTTGTGGTACTTTAATCTGGTGATTTGGAAAATTGAAAACAGAATTGCAAACAAGATTAATACTTGGTTTGAATTTGATTTGTATTTTTGCTGTTACCGATTATGGCACATCTATAATTGTGTTCTCACACATTTCTAAGATTGTACTTTGTTAAGTATATTATTAAGGCATCGACTTGTGTCATTCACAAAATGTTCAGTCAGTTGTTTAAAGTAGAAGCTGAAGTACCTTAAGGGAAGAAGTCTCTAACCACTGTCAAGGAATTCTGCAGTCAGGTGGCAAAATGCTTTCTAAGATAAAAGAGTATTAATCAATACATCTTTTCAAGGAGTATAGCTTATCTGTGCTTGTATGCCTGGGTATATCCACCTAAGACAGAAGTAAAGGACATTTACTGTACTTAACACTACTATTACTACTGCTGTCGCATATAGAAAAGGCTTCTTGTGCCATGTTTCATTTATCTTTATACCTGTTTTACCTACATAGAGTGATTCAGCTGAAGCGGTAAAGGATCTCCTGCCTTCTGGGTTGATTCAGCCTACTAGTGGTCTTAGGAAAGTAGAGTCTCAGCACTTCTTTTGTGCGCCATTTCTATCACTGATCTTTGCCAGGATACAAAGCTTTAATGGAAGACTGCCCAAATGAAAAAGGCTTGAAAGAACTTCTAATGCACTTTTAAAAAAAGGAGCTTAACTGCTTCTCCAATTTTGTGTGTTTTGTAGATTGAATTATGTTTCTTTGCAAATCACATGTAAGAGTGTGGTTCTCCAGGCTTCTCTTTTTCTTTTGAGCACAGTGTTGGGTTTCTGGGGCCTCAGCACTGTTTTAGCTCCAGCAACCTGCCCTGATTTGCAAAACTCCTATTTTCCAGTGAAACTTGAACTGAGAGGGTAGTACCTATTGTCAGCTTCAAAAGGAGACCTGTTCTTCCCTGTGTTCATTTCTTATCCAAATTCCTGAGGCAAGGTTGATCTTCCCAACCCTGTTACTATTGAGTACAGAATGGGAGCAGGCTCTACAGACCCTACTTTGAATCTCCAGATAGTTCCTATATTACTTAATTACTAGTAGTTACAGAGTTTATACAAAGAAAACACACAGCTGTTGGTTAAAAATGTATAATGTTCTAGTTTGTGTTGGTCCCGAAGTGTCTTAAAAAGCCTTGATTTCAAGAAGAAAGCTGCTTAATGCTTTTTGTCACTGAAGGATATTGAGAAATTCTCAAATTAGCATCCCATAAAGCAAACCAGCCCTAATCAGTTGTCGCTTTAGAAAATCCTTGTGTATGCGTTATTTTAAGATGTGGGTAATAAAGAATGCATTTAAACATGCTGAGCTTTTAGGACAGGCAGAGTAATTGTTTTCATGCAGAGACTGTGAAAACATTATGAGAATATAGATGGCACTATATGCTTAGAAACAGAAAGCTGCAAATAGATTTTATTTTGATCAGGGATGAGAGCAGAAAACAACATTAGGTTGGTGCTTTCTTTGTGCAGAGCAAAAAAAAAATGAGGCTCAGGGATGAATGCAGTAGCAACATCAAGAGCAACGGCTAGAGGAATAAGCACCTCAATCAGTTTGTTTGTGAGAGTTATAAAAATGCATTATTCTTCAGAAGTAAGAAAAAGTTCTGTGCTTTTTGTCATGGGCAGACGACTTGTTTTTGTTCACAAGGTCTTACATTTCATTTATTCACTTGTATATATGACTCAATGCAATTCTGTGCTCATCTTTCTGTCTTTTTATACTCCATAAATCAAAATATTTTGCCACTGTTTCTGAGAAATACACTTGTAGGTTCTTTTATGGTGACCATTATTCCTCAAGAATCTTTGTGAACTGTCTTGCTTATTCAACCTTTGCATGGCTTCCGTCAGAACTTAAAAACTGAGAAAGGCTTATTAATGAGGAGCTTACCCTTAGTCAAAGCATTCCCTACTAATCATCTGCTAGTTCTGATTACCCTGAAGAGATGGTATTTCATAGACGTAACACCTGATGGCCACCATGCTTTGGGAGAAACTCTGTTTCCTCCTCCCAGTTTAAAGCAGTATAAACCATCCAGTGGCTTGGAACAGGGCATGTGCCTTACTCATATTCAGAACTGTTGTGGTTCTTAACGGTATATCTTTCTTTTGGGGCTCTTCCTTTCAACAATTGAGTACTTTTTTTTCAAAAGTTTTTCTGGGAAAAAAGATGCCTTCAACTGTGGGTATCTTTTCCTAGGTAACAAGTGACAGGACAAGAGGAAATGGCCTCAAGTTGTGCCAGGGGAGGTTCATATTGGATATTAGGAAAAAATTCTTCCCGGAAAGGGTTTTCAGGCATTGGAAGAGGCTGCCCAGGAACTGGTGGAGTCACCATCCCTGGAGGTATTAAAAAGATGTCCAGACGAGGTTTTCAGTCACATGGTTTAGAGGTGGACTTGACAGTGCTAGGTTAATGGTTGGACTCTATGATCTCAAAGGTCTTTTCCAACCAGAATTATTTTATGATTCTATTTATTAGAATTGTGATTCATGTCTCATCTTACAGGCCCACTTTCTGAAGGTAATCTGCCTTATTTTTCTAAATTTTCAGTTATATTCTTTGTAGGAGTATTTCATATATATGTAGGAGGGCCTGGGATAGACAGAGGCTATATGAGTGGGTTATGAATAAAATTGAGCAATTTCCTAATTATATCTAGATTTTTTTTTTCTTTTTCAAAGTACTAGCTTTTTCATTTTAAGCTACAGAAAGTTATTCTATTTCCAGAAATAATTAGGATCCAATTATCCTGTCAATAGCTTCAGTGATTGAAGTATCTGCAGGTTGCTGATGGTTCTTGATTTTCTCAGTTGGCATTTGGAGACAGCTCTTTTTGTCTCTCTGGTCAAAGTCCATGCTTGGAATACAAACGGCATTTTAACATGTGTTAGCCATGTGTTAGATCTTGAAGTTCTTTCATCAGGGCAGGTTGATAGTTTTGCAAAGTTGGTGAAGTAATATAATTCCTGGTGTTGTGATACGGATTTACTTCAGCTACCTAGAGTTAAAAATTGTAACTGCAGTGTATTTTTACCTGTGTTTATGTATCTTAGAAAAATTATATAAGCTCAGTAGATGCAACTATTTTAAGCTTAATTATGGTAGTATGAACTAGTAAACAAAATCTATGGGGAGTCTAGACAAATTCTCTAGTCTCTTATGGTTGAAGCCCATGCTATTAATCTCTTGAGTTGTTTCTACCATGCTGCTTGGAACAGAGATTGCACAGACACACGCAGTGTTCTAGCCCCACATCTTGGTATGCCCTCTAACATGATTTTAATATATTTGTTAACAGGTGTTAAGCTAATCCTCTTTTTTCTTTTTTTTTTTTTTTTTTTTCTTTTTAATGCCATTACTGATGGTGAAGATGAGCCATTTAACTCTCTTGAAAATATAAAACACATGAAACAGAAAGCCTGCACACTGCATTCCCATTAAACTTCCAGTGATTAATGCAGGCTTTCAGATTATTATATATTGCAGTTGCACCTGCTGATTCATAATATTAAATTTTAATTAATGTGTCTGTTACTAACTGTCATGGATGTGAAGAGAACCATGAAAGAGAGATCCAGTTGTAGATGAGGAGTGGTATCTTCCTGCATTTACAAACAGAAGAAAATAAGCTGCTAAAATTCTCTTACATTTGGATATTTTTGTATTGGTTTCTCAAAGTTAGATTTTACTAATTCCACAGTGTCTGCAGATGGAGGTCACTGCTGTATTCTAACCATGCAAAAGGAAATATTTTGTGTACATGTTAAAACAAACAAACCACATAAGTATTAGAATTGAAAAGTCAAACGAGTAGAATAATCAACGTCTTGTCATTTAATTTCAATAGCAGGACTAAATATTTTTGTGCTATTTCCCATATTTTCAAATGTCAGTGAAACATGAAACCTCACTGTATACTTTGTCAGGTGGGTAAGGTGATGGATGATAGATAATGGGCAAGTGGGATGGCAAGGGAGGCAGTTTGAGATTCTAGTGTGTATATTTTCACCTTGGTGAGCTTGGTAGTGAAGGAATTGATATTTAATGTTTTTTGTTAACTTTCGCAGTAAACAGTTTTTCTTCATGCTCAGAGATTTGGTATAGTGGTGAAGCTACAGTTCATGGAAGGAAAAACTGTCAAAGATGACTGGAATAAATTAGGTAGCTTGTACATTTGGGCAGACAGATTTAATGGATTTACGCTGGTGTTTGGATGTATGGAGGGAAGCCTAAGGATTAGGTCTAGTGCATTGTGGTTGATAAAGGTTCTACAAGTTCCTTCAGAAAGGTCTTCAATAAAGCCATTAGGTAGAAAAGATGTTTAAGAGCAACACTTGACTGTGTTTTATTGCATCTTTGCTAAACAGATGATGCATTAACTGCCTAGGTCATTTAATTGACATGTGTCTCCATTGTAAATGGGAATAATAATACTGTTTGCTTGCCACAGTCTATCAGTGTTCTCTCTGTCTGTCTTGTGAGTTTTCTGATGGAGATGTATGAATATAATAAAGATCAGTTCCTAGGTGTCAAGGTTTACTGCAAGGTGAGAGTAAACCATGGCAGACACTCCCTGTTACTGTCTTGCCTCCCACCACCCCTTTCCCCCAGATCAGAAGGATGATAAAGAAGATAATAGGGAAGGAAGAGAGACTTAGACTTCAAGTTGAAAGGGTTTAAAGGGTTTACTAATGCTACTAGTAAATGGAGAATATATATACAAAATATAGAAAACCAATCTTGAATGTTCGATGTGGAGTTGGCATCACTCCAGCAGCAGCAGAGCTGGGCTGGTGGAGCTGGCGTGGCTCCAGCAGGTGCAGGTCAGGCCCCTGGAAGTCATGGGTGGGACTTCACAGCAAACTGGAAACTGGATGCAGGGATGCAGGGCCTGAGGCCTGCAGATCTTAGGCAGACAGACAGGGTCCTCTCTAGATGCCGGCCATGGTCGAAGAGGGCTTGACCCTCGTGATCACCCTCTTATATAGGGAGTATGATGATTATGGGATGGAATACTCAGATTCGTCAATTCTAGTCACCTGTTCCATCCACCCCTCCTCAAACACACCCCTCTCACAATGGAACGTGGGAAAACTTATCAGTCTTTCTTGGCTACCATAGTAATAAATCTAAACATGAGCTTCTTCAGCATTCCGTTGGTCTTCTTATCAACACCGAGTACAGCATCCGAGGAAAAATATGCAGGCTAAAACTCAGGAAAGTACAGCCACCTAGAAGAACTTAGCTGAAAGGAAAAATCCCTAAAAGAGAACTGCAAAACCAGGACTATGTTAATATACCCACATATTTCTTTCTATGTAAATGTTTGTGCATGTGAAATCGTGTGTCTCCTTTATCACCCTGACAAGTGCCAAGAGAATGGTGTCAGACTCTTCTCAGTGGTGTCCAGTGAAAAGACAAGGGGCAAAGGCTACAAACTGAAATATAAGAACCATTTAAACATAAGAAAAAAACTTCTCCTGTGAGGGTAGCCAAATACTGGAGCCAGTTTCCCAAGGAGGTTGTAGAGTATCCATCCTTGGAGATTCAAAACTCAACTGGACATGGTCCTGAGCCACCTACTGTAGTTGACCCTGGTTTAAGCAGTAAGGGTGGACCAGGTTCCTTCCAACTTCAGCCCGTCTGTGATTCTGTGTTATCCTTTCTTAATACTGTTTTATTTTATTGCAGCTGATATTTTAATGGTATAACAGCAAATTGTAGCGAAAGCACTTGTGTTTTATTTCACAGATATGTGTTTCTTTGCATGCCTCGTTTACTGTATAGGAGTCAATGCCATTGCATATTTGGATGACTGTGCCAGTAATCTTTAATGAAGTTGACAGCTGATTTTATTTTCAGGTGATTTCCCTTAAATTACATGTGAACCTTTCTCTCATTATTATGTCTGAATGTTCAGAGTCTGAAAATTATATGGCTTTTCAATCTGAAATAATCTTGCACCAAACATGTACAGTATATTGCCCAGTGGTCTTGAAAAACTTAACAAAAAATTAGTAATAATGGCAGTTTAATACTTTTTTCAAGGGGAGGAGAGATATTTTCTCAATATGTGCAGATAGGTTACAAAAAATATTTATTAAAAAATTATTAACAGCCGTATTAAAAGAAATACGGGTAACACATGCACTGATTGTATTTTAAAGGCATCATTAATGTGCTAATAAATATAGAGAAGCATAAGAAGATTTTTTTAAATTTTTTTTTATTTTTTTTTTTTTTTAATGTGAATAACGGTTACCACAGTAAGCTATACCCTGACCTTGATAGCCAGTCTCCATGATCTAACCGTATATATAATTCGATGCCATGGAAAACCAGAAGACCCTTTCAAAAAAATTTTGTCATCCTTTACAGATTTCAGGGCAATTTTATACTACCAATTTTCCTTCTCTTGCACGTGGAAAATGCAGCACGTTTTATGTTCTGTGTGTTGCTTTAATTTTTTTTTTTTTTAAATCCAGGATTGCGGTCGTTTTGCTCCTTTTTGTTGTTGTTGTTGCTGTTGTTGTTGTTGTTGTTGTTAAGCTTTGTCACAGTCATACAAACCGTAACAGTATATGGCAGGAACAGTCATCCATCCCACTCTGCAAAATTATAAATATAAATTAATCGTAGTTTATTTCTAACTGTAACCCTAACCCTACCAAATGTGTGTCCAGTCTGTTCTTCACACCTTTAAATAAGGATCACTTGCTTTAATGCCTAATTCAATTACAGTCAGAGTATATTCCTAATCATAGAATCGTAGAATGGTTTGGGTTAGAAAGGACCTTAAAGATCATCTAGTCCAACCCCCAACCAAGTGAGACTAATGCTAATGTCAGACTAAGGATTTTTTTTTTTTAATTGTACCTAGAATGCATATTTTTTTTTTTCCAGCTGCCATGGAGAACAATTTAATGGTAGAAAATTGTTGCAGGTCCTCCTTTGATGCTGTGTTTTTCTAGACCAAACAAAAATCCTTCAGTGGCTCTTCATATGTGATTAAAAAACATACAGCTTTTATCATTTTGGTTATATTCCTGAAAAAACTCTAGTTTGTTAATTTCTTTTCTGAAGTACAGTACTCATATAACCTGTGATATTCCTACTAATACATACTATTATGACAACTCATTTCCTGCAGGAGCAGTTTATTGCTCACTCATAATCCATTTATTTTCCAGCTGTAAAATGCAGACTGTTATGTTATTACGGATTTTATATTTGTGCATTTGATTTTTTTCTCAGCTCACTAGTTTTTTTTTTTTGGGCTACAATCAAGCAAAATGGGAAGCTTGAAGAGAAAGATCAACGAAGTGCAGTTAAAAGCAGCATATGAGTACATTAAGGTACTTGAATGCGTCCAGGGTAGGGCAACAAAGCTGATGAAAGGGCTGGAAGGAACGGTCTGTGAGGAGTGGCTGAGAACTCTGGGCTTGTCTAGTTTGGAGAAAAGGAGGCTGAGGGGTGACCTTATTGCTCTCCATAGCTTCCCGAGGAAGGGAGGTGGAGAGGTGCTGAGCTCCCTTAACTTTCGGTCAGCCCTGAAGCGATCAGGCAGTTGGACTAGTTGATCGTTATAGGTCCCTTCCTATTCTTTTCTATGTAATGAATGTTCTTTAAAAATATTAAAACATGGGTAACTTTTTTGCATGTAAAATTAGGATAAGCTTGTGTAAATTTACTGACTTTTTAAAAAAAAATATTTTTCCTAAAAATCACTCTTCACAATGGTAAGAACAACAGCAGTTTTTAATCCTCTCACACT
The DNA here is from genome assembly GCA_013399365.1 of Pampusana beccarii. NCBI lineage: Eukaryota > Metazoa > Chordata > Aves > Columbiformes > Columbidae > Pampusana > Pampusana beccarii. The sequence continues at coordinate 55,408 of VWYH01009142.1, forward strand.
AATTCCAAATGTTTCGCGTAACGGTCGCAACCATACACAAGTAATGATTTAAGCTGAACAGTGAAGCAAATAATTATTAAAGTCATGAGTGAATTACACCTGAATAGAGAGTCTGACCACGATCAGAACTCACCCTCTGATGCCTTCAGTGGACTTGTTCATAATTTGTGTTTCTATATTAAAGATCATTCAAGTTACCACCTTGTGTGATCACTGAGGAGAAGTGGTCAGAGTACTGAAGTTGGACACATGTATTAGACAGTAGCGCTTGCTTCTGTTTTCTGTAAACTGCGATTCAAAGATAAGCATTTTCCTCCCTATAGCACTAATTTTATGTCTAGTGAGTACTATCATTGCCGAAAGTTTTGAGTTATTTCTTATAGAAAGCTTACAGCTCTATAAATGTCCAAAGCAAGATAACACAGGACACAGATGCATATGAACAGAATTGATAACAAGTGAACATACTGATGTGTGTTATTGTCTAAATGTATAGCATTTCTTTAGAAAACAAAAAAGGATTTGGAAAACTGTTTTCTGGTTAAATATAGACATGAATCTGGCCCTGACCATACATAAACTTTACACTGACATATAATATATTAACTTCAGAACTCTCAACTTTTGAACTAATTCATGCAAGTTCTGTAGCTGGAACTACACCAATTTCTGGAAGTGTGAAAAGGCTCCAACCTGTTGATGACATTGCATCCCTGTTATTCAAGATAAACTGTAACTCATTTAAATTACCCTTTAAAATGCCATAAGATAGAAAAACAGGATTTCAGACAATCTGGAAGGTGATGTGTAAATAGTAATTACTTCTTTGTTGTACAGTTCTTAATCATCTGCAGAAGTTCCAAAGACATGGGAGAAAGGGATTAAGGAACAAAGTTTTTAAAAATCTGCAGAAAGGTTCAGACCTGGAAGACAATCTCCCTTCTGGAGAAGACATAGGAGAGTGAATTGTAATAATCTAGTTGCTACTTGAGGTGTTCATCTATATTGCTTCCCATTCAGCTTTTTATAATCTGCTTCCATTTATTTGTTTGGCACTGTCATGCATCTTAAAAAATAATGGAATTAAAAAAATCATAATGATGCTTCCACAACTTGTAAGAGGAAGAACAACATAAAAAAAAAAAAAAAAAAAGCCTGTCTTAAAACTCAGTTTCCAGCCTTTATTGAGCTAATCAGATCAATTCATAAACAAAACTGAAGGTAAAATCACTGTAAGATGTGTCTCTAAACCTGCCAGTTGTTTTCAAATTCATTCTTAAATCTATTGACAGTCATGTACGATTTGAAAATTTCAATATGGAAAGACGAAGTATGTGGGGATTTCTGAATACTTAATATTTTAACTAGTACCAAGAGAATGGAATGAAGTTTCTGTTTATTGTTGCAGAAGTGGAATGACTGAGTTGCGATAATTTTTCTTTTGTTCCTTCTTCTTCAGTCAAGATGTTTAAACAGACCACTGTCTGTAACACTGTGTGTGTTACTTTGTATTTGCATGTGTTGCAGAATAGGTCTTAAAAACAACCAAAATGAGTTAAGACCAAGCTTTCTTTCAGACTTAATGGATATTTGATGACGTACTTAGGTCTTTAGCAGCCAAGGTAAGTAATTAAGTATTAAAATGACAGCATTTACACATCAGCAAAAGATAAGTTGATGTTAATTTATACGATCAGCAAAGGCCAGCCCCTACAATGTAAAAGAAAACATATCTCATAATAAAAACCAATAAGCTTTAATTTAAGGAGAGGAATTACTTTGAGTAATAAATGGGCAAAATGGGTTAAGGCACATGGAAATATTTTCATTTCAAATTGTGTGGATTGCTAGTTAAGAAAATGAAAATAAACCTGTTACTGCCATTTATATCAAAGTGGTTGATAAACTCTTAAAGATCAGTATGTGGTTTGGTGGTGGTTTGTTTTCCCGTTCACAATAACTTTTGCCTACCATGTCCTCAGGAGCTGGGAAATCTCCATGTTGCCAAAACTGGAGAAGGACAAGTGCTCCTTCCTTTCTAAATTTTATGTTTCCTTTTTGAGGACGTTACCTGAAGAAAGTTTATTGACATTGTTTCAATTTATCTGTAGGGATACTTGCTGGCATGAATATTTTCTCAGCAAAATCCCTTATTAGCTTTTAGAGCTAAGAGTTCTTCTTCCCTCTGTTGGCTATTTAGAGATCACAGCCAACCATAACAGGAAGGAAAGGTCTGTTAAACACTTTGCCAGGTTCCCTGGCTTGGAAGAAAGCCAGTAGATAAACTGGGGAAAGTGGAATATGAATTTGCAGAGAGCAGAAGTTGAAGAAGCATGGTGCTGCAAGGCAAAGCATATTATCAATTGTTTGAAGCTTGGAAGCAGTAAGAGATCAATTGATTGAGAGAAGCTGGATGGATGCCAGATGATCGATAGAAGTGGGGATTATCATTTTTCAGTTGGTTTTGGCTAGGAAAATGTCAAACAATGTGGTTGCCAAGAGGCAGAGGCTAACTTGTACAGAAGCAGGAGAGAAATGAGAAATACAGTGAGGAGAATGGAGTGGGGAAAAAGCCTTTAAAGGTATTAGGAAGATATGGGGAAATTTTTGTATCTAGACAAAATACATTTGTACATGCATATAACATTCAGAATGAATGAATGAAAGATATATACTAAAAGAACAGGTTAAGATATGTAAGTTACCAAACAAAATCCTTCAGCCTTTATCCTACGACATCAACAAAGTTAAGCAGCATGCTGTTGGATTTGAAGATTGCATTAACAATAAGGATAGGCTGACATCTCAGAAAACCTACATTATTTGGGACTTGATTCAGGAAAAAAAAGTGCATGTTTTTTATTGACTGGGTAAAAAGCAGTAAAACTTACCAAGGTGGTGATAACATATTGTAGTGTTGGATATTAGATGAATGGGAAATTTTGATAAGATGTTTGAAAGTTTGGACTATTTTGATGCGAATTTAGTGAAAATTACTGTTTTACTGATGATACTGTGAATGCGCAAGTGATGCAAATGGATTATTATTTCATCATTGGAATAAGACATCTCGGATAAATTATGGCTTAACTGTAACTTAAGTTTCCAAGGTTTTCAAGGGGGATGTTTTGAGAGGGCTTTTCAGAGTTCATACTTTTAACGTACGTCGTTAACCGTGCTCTGCCAACCTAGGAGTGCTTTGACCATGAAATGGGTGATGAAGTGCTAAGAAAAATTTACTCAGTACGAATGCTTCTTTGTTTTAGAAATAAGTATTAAATTTTTCAGATGCTGCTTAAGTGAGCCCAGAAATTCCTATCCTTTTCTGAAAAAGTGCAGTTGGTCAATCAGAAATGAATGTTGTCAAACGCACCTTTTCTGATAAGTAGCTCACCTGATGATGAAATACTGCAAACACATTAACAGACAAATATGTATAAAAGATAGGTACCGGTACTGACAAAAGCATACTATATGTAACCAGATATCAGCTATCTACAGAACACAAATACCACACTCAGTAAAATGAGCAAATTTAATGCCGAGCCTGAGTAATCTTAAATACGTGTATCTCTCCTGATTAGACATTTCTGTACACTTGAATTGATGATGACTAGCCTCCATTTTTCTTTGCAGTCTTTGTGTACCTTTTTTGATATATTGATTTGCTATTTAATTTTCAAATGTCTATTGTGTTTACTAGGAAACTAATCAGACTTTCACTTTAGACATTATAAGAAAAGAATCATGAGTTGCAGAAGATGGAAAAATAATTAGTGAAGAAGCTACTAGGCTGTGACAGAAAATACATAACACATAAGCACAATACAAAATTATATCTTGGCATCTGACCAACTTTCTAAATTCAGCTAAACGTGCCATGCCATGCAATCTCACACCAACATAATACAAAAACAAACTTGCATCATCCCTTGATCCAAAGAGCAGAAATGAGACAAAAGAGACAGTATGTCCTTCAACTCTGGTAAGTGGTAATTGGATAAATAGAAAAAAGTGTAGGTAGCTCTTTCTTGACTTTCTGCCTGCTCTATTGTGTCATCATATAGTGCTGAGACTGCTACATTAAAGCAACTGTGATGATATATGATTGATTGCTCTTTTTAAAGCTCTACTTAAAGAATATTTAAAGTCATAATAACTTTATGTAAATGGAAGCTCTCTTATATTTTGAAGTTGCTGACACTATGTGTCATGTTGCAGAATAGCTTATGCTGGTGTAGTGTGTGTACATTCTCCTTTGCTCCCAGAGGACAGTGTTACGCACAGTAGATGTGAACCCATCTCCTGATGGCTTAAGAAATGCTCTGACTGTTGTGGAGTTAGTTCTTCTAGCACAGTATTACCTGGTGGCCACCAAACAAAATCACCCGAAGACGGGAATAGTTCCTTCGGTAGTATGTATGTATGCCTGTATGAATAATTCTGTTGATCTTAAACTGGAGGCAGATGGATGGAGGCAAGTCACAATTTACACTATTGTGTTGTGATGGGATTGCACTAAAGTAATAATACTAATGAATGATAGTGCACTCAGTGTGAAGCCAAAGGAAGTACCTGATCCAGAAAATTCGTTTTGAAACTTGTACAGCTTCAGTGATCCACTTAATGGTCTCTATGGGAGATTCTCCTCCTCTGGATATCTTTTTTATTAAGCTTGTCTTCACTTAAAAACTGAGAATACTATTTGGAAAATGCAAACGCAGGTTACGCATATCCAATATAGCACTTCCTATCAGCTGCTTCACAGAGCTGTTCAGAAGCTGATAATACAAAATTTATGGCAAAAGCCAGGTTTTTGCTTCCTCCCACTTTGCCTCCAGCTGTGTCAGAGCTAATTTGAGTGAAACACCTAATTATCTATTAGCCAAGGTTATAAAATAAAATTAGTCACAGCTCTCTATGAAAAATGGCTAACAACTTTCTGCTCATTAAAAATCAAAGCATATACTTACCCGTTTTTGAAACAAAATGACTGGAGTAAAATCTGTTTGAATGAATATATTATTCTGAAAAAAATCAAAATTGAAACAGAAACACCTGGAATGAAATGGCCATTTACATTTTAAACTGTATTTCCAAGAACATGACAACCATATGAATGCTTTAGAAAGACCTCACGCTTCATTTCTAGCCTTGAATTTCTGAATACATAGGTGGAGTAATTCTTCATTTCTTACTAGCCACCAAGGAGTTCATTAAAACACATTTTGATCTTTAATTGTAGAATAAAATACTATTTTCAAAAGCGGGATGGTTCAGATTACTGTGGGAGATACATGTTTATCTTTAATGTCAGTAAACTTTTAAACAGAAGAGGAATCACCAGTTTCAGAAGAGTTGAAAGTTTATGAGTTCATGGACAGCTGATGCTGAGGGAAATAGGTGTATACAAACCCTCTAACATCCCAAATCCAATAGCTGTGAACATTGGGGAAATAAGAGGTAAATACACCACAGAAAGTTGCTGAAATTTTGTGAAATTCCTAAAGAGCCACTTGTATTGCTTCTGTGAGAACTGTGGTCTTGACAGGCCGCTCATCATAGTGGAACATTTCTTATGATTTAGTGGTGGTTTAGTTTTGTGTTTGTTTGGTTAGTTGTTTTTTTTTGTTTGGTTGGTTTTTTGTTTGTTCTTTCCTTTTCATATATAAACTATGAAGATTTTAGTGTGTACCGGTTTTCTGCAGTTATTCTTTGGTTAGTGCAAATAATCCTTCAGAACTAAGAAATAAGAACAGTAAGAAGAAGGAGAAAAAAAAAGAAACACATTAAAGGTATAATGGTCATACATATATATTTTTCATATGTATCAGCATTAGTGTGTTTCTTGTGTTGTGAAATCTCTATTATTCTATAAGGTACAGGGCATCACAGTGAAAAGCAAGTCTTGAAATCCAAAATATGTTGCTTAATTCAGCACCCCAGGGTTTCTTGAAATGTCTTAACTTCACTTGATACTTGGTGGCATCATTTAGTGAGAGCTTTTTTCAGGGTCACTTATCACTGTGGGCCTAGAAGACATTTTCAGTCAAGCAGAGAAGGAACCCACTGAGTGAATGACAGGAGCATTACCTTGCAAACCTAGAAGAATTTGTTTGGTGTAACCTGACTCTCTGACCAACAGCTGACAAACTCTGATGTGTACAAGCTGTTCACTGAACCCAGATTATGTATGGTTTGTTTAACATACTTCCACTTTCTGCTTTCAAGCAACAATAACCTGTTTTGTAGTCCAAAATGCAGTAATATGGCTTGACCGAAAAGCCATGGTTGCAATACTCACGTTTCTTTCTCCAAATTATGATTTTGGTTTCTAATTATTCAGAAAATCTGCCAAGATTCCCATACCTGCAGGGCAACACAGACGTCTGCATGCCATTTAACAGCTTTTGGGTGAGATAATGTGGCAGGTAAATACTGTAATTGAAATCTAGTGCATGAGTGAAAAAGCTTGGCCCTCATTCAGTAAGTAAAATAAAAGACTTACTGCCTGATTTAAGTAAACTAAGCTTGTGTGCTGTTGGGTCAGGAAATTTTTTTTTTTTTCTCTGCTGTTAGTTGGTATTCTTCTTTTTTTTTTTCTTTTTTCCTTTTCTTTCTTGATATAAAATCTCTGCTTTATTGACATTAATTTATTACATTGACTTCCTTAAAGATTTTCCTCTCTTATGTGAGCGGTACTTGTTTTCTCCCCAAAAAATCTTGCTTTTGCCAGTGTATTAATACAACCCAGCAGCAAGTAAAAGCACATTATTGGTGACTGCATTCAAAGACAGCACATTCATTTCACTTCTCTTAGCATGTGTGAAGTGCCCATGTACCAGGTGGTTGTAATTAGTCTGGAATGCAGTTTGTCTGGCAAATTCCTTCCTGTTCATTGGATAATTTTCACTGCTCTAGTCCCAAAACAGAGATGGGTAATAGGGAGAGAAGTCTTATAACTGTAGGTGCTCTGGTATAAATCTTAGAGAATTTCCTATAAGCACTGCTAATGCAATCTGATACTCTGGAAAATAAAATTGCACAGCTTTTGGGATCCCTGGCACTCATGTGTCTTGATATTAAAGAGGAAGATTTCAGTAAACAAAATGCACGATATGCAAAGTACCTTGTTGTACTTAGCTGACCAGTATCATGAAAAGGAACATGCAAAAAAGTCTGACATCTCTAGCTTTTAAGTGGGAATAATGTAAGCCAAACTTCTGTTGTTATTTTTGAGGCATGTTCTGTTGATGGTCAATATAGGTGGATGACATTAAAAACACAAATATTTAGCATTGACTGAAATACTAACAGAAGCCATTTTGAAAAACTTTATGGAGGCAGCCATCTGTGCAGTACCATGTAGAAAGGACGTGTTACACATGCACAAAGTTGCATTGGTGCTTAAGTCTTGCAAAATGATTAAAGGCGGACTTTCCTCAATTACTAACATTTTGGAGGCTTTCCCAGGCTCATTGGCTTTGTTGAAAAACTATGATAAAATCATAGAAATGCTAATGTGCTGAAACAGAAGAGCTTTTCTGAAAGTGAAACAATCGGTGTTCTACTTAAGCAATTCGCTTTATTTATCAAATAGGTAAGTGTTGCTAAACTCTACAATTACAGAATACACTCAAAGCCTATATTTTCAAGTAAAAATTAAATGGTTTCTTTTAAAACAATCAGTGACATGATTGAGAAGTTCAGGCTAGTTATGCGTTCTTTAAGTGGCTACGTGTCTGCTATGAAAAACATATCAAATAGCAACATTAATTGAATTGGTGAACCACAGAAATGTATATTTTTTATTCCTCCATTCCTAGCCTATCTATTTAGAACAAGGATATTTAATCACACATCAGCATAAAAGTAATTCTAAAAAAAATTTCTACCAGGTGCCAGTAGAACTAAGTAAAAATCATCAAATTTCTCATTTGATGAAAATGGTGCTTTATTATGACTTTGAAACTTTTTGTAGGGAATGCCCTGCTTTTGCTAAAGCTGGCCTTGTAAGTCCCTGGAAACCTGGTATACCTGTGCACCGAGCTGGTCATATTGTTTATCATGACAGTTGTACAAATGACAGCTTAAGTGCAGGGCAAGGGAAAACTTGAGTGTAAGTACTTCGAAATCACCTTACAGTGCAGACAAATTTCATGGGCTCTAAATGACTGAATAACTTGAATGACTGATTCAAATACCATGACTATCAAAAAAACCCACATCTGAAACTGTGGCATTATTTCCCACACGTACATATATTCTTCTGTAGCTCTGGCTGTGTACACGGATTGAAATTAATCTGTGTTGTGCCCTGTGAGGTATTTTTTTTCCTTCCTTTCTCCTGTGTTTTGTGTAGTCATGCATCTAAGTTATTTTTGTTGTGTTGCTCTTCAATAATTTATTCTTATTGGTAGAAAAAATGGAAAATTCTAGAAAAAATATTTAGCAACTCTGAAACCCTGTTTTGTAAGCTGAAATATGCTTTCAAAAATGAGATCATGAGTTACTTCAGTAATAATTGCCACTGATGTTCGTATTGGTGATATCTAACTAGAGAAAAAAACAATCAAATACCTTAGGGAAAATTATTCTTTTCCTTACTTTCCTCCTAATTGGACAACTTTATGTGAGCTAATATTTGCTGTCTCATAACGCTTTCAAGGGAGCCAATTACATATTTCCCTCCATTGGTATTGAAACATTGCAGCCTTTTTCTGAGACCTTTTGTAGCTTACTTGTAAATATTGATTTAAAGGTTGCTCTTTGGGAGATAGAATTTATAGGCTAGCCATAGTTATGGCAGTTATTTCTGCTGATAGAGTCTGTCAGAAGAAACAGTTTAAATAAAGCTTCAAGTAAATGTACTCCAAATAAGATTAGTGTCGGAAAAATTAATCTAGCAGAATAACCATGACGTAAGACACATCTTTCTAATTATTATCCCTCTGTGACAAATTAACTGGATTAGATTGTTTCTGTAAGAAATCAAATATGTTAACTATAAAATTTGCTAAATCTATCTGTCGGTGACTCACAGCATTTAGAAGGTCAAGTTGCATGCAGGTCTGGTGAAATAAAGGGGTGGGCATGTTTACATGCGTGTTTTACAGGTTACTGAAAAGAAACACGCTGTTTTGCGCAGGGCTTTTATTCTGAACCCTTCACCTTGATATCTGAGCATCTTTCCTCACTACAGTGAATCACAACATGATAAACAGGTTTTGTATGCAGGTTTCTGTCCATCCATCTTCCCTTTCTCTCCCCCTCCTCAGGGAAAACAATTGCATACTGGTTTGTTTCTGTGTGTGTTGTGTACAATGTGCTACAGAGCTTTGAGAAAGAAAGGTTGAAAAGTGTTTCTTGAGCTTGGAACAGAAAGTGGTGAAGCTTGAGGTAGTTCTTAGATGTTCCATGAGTTTTTTAGACCAGCACTATGTTCACTTTGCCTCTTGCCCACTGAGCCTTAATCTTGCGATGGAAAGTTGCATTTTTCTAATACGTAGAATTGTTGATATTAATCCTCAGTTTGGTTCTTCACAAGTTAAGTTATTCTCAGCGTAAATCCTGAAGTCCTTTGAAGATATAGGCAGAAATACTAAAGAATATCTGGTTCTTTCTCCTGTCTCCATCAGAGATGGAAAATAGGACTTTTCTCGACTCTTTTTGAACAGGGGAAAAAAAAGGTATGTGAATAGAGTCAGTCAGTTTCACCAAACACTTATTGTTAAACTAGTAAAATATTCTAGGAGAGCTTCACTTTCTCTTTCCCCTTCCCACTTTCCTCCTCCCCATTTCTCCAAGAGATGGCACGAATTACATATCTGCCATCTTTCAAAAATGCAAAAGAAAGATATTTTGTATCTTAATTAAAATACAGACAAAAGAGGAAATAGTTACTTTTATTTGTATAGAACAATTTCACTCATAAGGAGGTGGATTATTTCTGACTTCTGTGGATTATTAACTTCAAATGTGTAGCCATCTATATAAAGAAACATAAAAGCTCAATAACCAATACCCTTCCTTTTTCCATCAGCTCTTTTCCAGCTAATTTTGCTAATGAGATTTGAGACCATTTTTTTCTTCATTTATTTTAATATTTAAGCTATTTTCCGTCATTTTTAGTGTATTGGGTACATTATTTTTCAATACCATTTACCATACCACTAAATTAATTTCAGGACTGTATAGAAATTCAGCTCAAGATGGAACTCTCTAGAGCATTGATCTAGGGTAGCAGAGAATGTTGGTCCCCTTTGAACTGCAAATGAAATAAAGTGAATAACTGAAAAAATAAAAGAATGTGCTACTACTTTCATTTAAGATTATGTATTAACTATTTTTCTTCTCAAAAAAAAAGAAATCCCCATTCACCCATTATGCTGACAAAGAGCAGAGTAAATGATATATTTTTTTTTTTTTTTTTTTAATCTGGTATGGTGAGAGACAGATGTTTTCATTTGAGAATAAGAAAGATAAATTAGCAAAAAAAAAAAAATCCTCTGAAATTCCTTCCTATTACTGACAGGAATAAATACCATAGTTTCAGAGGAAGATTAGCCTTGTAGGTAGGGAGTCAGTGCAACCTGTGAACTGCTGCCTTTAATACCTGTTTTGCATCTGCCCAACACAAGTGAAATACAAAATGACCAGGGAATAACTAGATATACTACAGTATGTAATAACACACTCTAGCTGTGTTTTGTCAGATACAGATGGCAATGTAAAAAAGTTTACAGTTTTATTTTGAATTTTATTTCACTAGAAAGTATTTGTCATGAATAACCCAACATCCTTTAGTTTAACTAAGTGAGGCTTTGCCAGCATAACTTATTCTAATGACCCTGTCCAAATGCACTGTGAACAGCCAGAGAAAATATGAGAGGGTAAGAGGCAAAAAATGAGAGTGCTTTGAAAAATGACTTATGAACTCGAACCAAGCAGACAACTCTTTCCTTGCTGATATCATTCAAATGTGAAGGAAGACAGACTAGATTTGCTATTTGAGTGGAAGAACTCCTGCAGCACAAGGTACGACTGCTAAAGTTTAGCACATTCATCATGGAGTTAAGGTCATTGAATTAGTTACCTTATGCTTTATGAATCAGTTTGAGAGAATATTCAGAGAATATGAATTTGGTGAACTGGCTGTAAGTTCATTTTAAATATTAAAGGATGCACATTTAACTAAAACTTTGGAAGGGGAAAAGGCCAGCAGTCTCCTCTAATTTCTTTCTGTCTTTTTTTTTCTTTTTTTTTTTTTTTTTTTTTTTTTTTTTTTTTTTTTTTTTTTAAGAGAGAGATATTCTGCTAAGTATCGTTTCCAGAAAGTCAGTGTCACGCAGCATTCAGAGAACACGACAGAAAGGAAAATTGGTACTTACCTAGCTTTGCTGATAACTTCACCTGTTAGCCAGGCTCTACAGTTCATATTTCTGTACTTAAACGTACCCATCTGTAAAACTGTCATAATCTCCTTTTCACAGGAAAGTTGTGAAAAGCAGATTCATAAAAGTGCTTTTACACCTTCCGATGAACTCTATATTCGAGGAAATATTCCTGCTTGTTTTCCATTTGTGAAAAATTTACCGGTTGGTTAGTTGCAATTCTTAGATAAAGCATTTAAGTAACAAATATTTGATGTGCAGGTCATCGCTTAAAGGTCACAAGCCATAGTTTCTTTTTTAGTGGATGTATAGGAATGTTTTGTAGTTTCCGTGTTCAGCTGATGTGGTCATGCTGTGGTGATTCTTTCTTATTGTTTACAAATGATATACAAACAGCTGGTAAATCCTTAAAAAATGTTAGTCCTTCTGGGAAAGAATTCATTTTAGTGAATATAGATTTCAGTATAGACACCGACACCTGGGATGATAATGCTATGTTTTTCTTGCAGTGAACAGAAAGATGCAGGCACTTCTAGGGCACAACTTATCTGAGACATCTCCTAGAATGAGTAGAATTTTTCCCTGGCAGTGTCTGTCTGTTTCTAGTGACTACCAAAGAAGCTGGGTTTGCAGTGTAGGCATCTGTACTGCCATGCCTAAGGTTAGGTGAGACTAATCCTGTCCTGAGCATGTGGTAATCCAGCATAACAACAGCTGTGAGAAAACTTTTAATGTGATTTTTCTTGCAATCATTTATTTGCTCTGGTGTTCATGAAACCTATGAAATACCTGCAAATACAAGTCTTTCTTGTATCTTGACAAGTAGTAGTATTGTGGTTATTAGAGAACAAGCATATTTTAATGACATGTATATCCACACATTCACCCATACTTTTAAAATGTGTCAGTTGTTTTTGCACTACTTAGTTCATTTCTGATTTCATAGAACTTTAGTATACTTATTGCAATAGCATCTGAGGGTCTATGGTCAGGAGTTAGGAGCCTGCTTTGCCCATAACTTTGGAAGTGATAAAATACAAAGAATCCCTGTCCCAGAAATCATTATCTCTTAGTTATGGAGAAAACGTTGCAGTAAGTGAAAACAGTCAAGGGAAAAGGTGATTAGAGAGACAAATGACAGTGAGCAAGCACATACTTGGAATGATGTTGTTGACTTCTGTGCAGTTTATTTACAATCTCTGTGCTTGTACATCAGAGTTTTTGGGTGGTGGTTTGTTTTTATTTGGGGGTTTTTGTTTGTTTTGTTGCTGATTTTGTGTCATTGTTTTTTTTGTTTGTTTGTTCTTGTCTTTTGTGTTTAAGCAAACGATTCCACTTCTTATTTCTAATCTTTCTCTCTCTGGGAGATGAGATGCTTTCTTTTCTCCTCTTTAAAAATTCACTTAAGTATAATAAAGTTTGCTATTCCTATAAAGTCCTTTGGGTGGCATTGGCACCTTGAACATATAACTGTGATTGTAAAAGTAGTAGCAATTTTGCATCCCACCTCTCTTTGAGAGTTCTAGTAATTTGTAGCACAGCAGATTGCACAGTTGTGTTATGTTTTTAGCTTTGTTTTGTAATTTATCTCAAATTACTACTTAGTAAAGAGGTGGATAGACACTCAGGTAAAGTAATTTCCAAATAAAATGCTGTCATGACTATTATAAAGCTAAAGATTTGGAGAAGTACTTGAAATATAGCTAGCATGGTCTTTTGGTTTGGATTTAGTAAGAGAATAATGTGATAACACTGCCTTTTTCCCTGGGATAGAGTTAATGTTTTCTTTCGGTAGCTAGCTGTGTTTTGGTGTTGGTATGAAAAGAATGGAAGAACTCACTGATATTTTGGCTGTTGCCAAGGAGACCAAGGAATTTTTAAACTTTCCAGCTTCAGGTGTGTATAGCAGCTGGGAGGGAGAATAGCAGGACAACACCTTGATTGACATCCAGGCTGGTCAATGAAATATTCCCCAGCATCAAGGTCACGCTCAATATGTAGCTGGAGTCAACTTTTATGGCTCATTAATTTTGTTTGGGAGTTCAGTTCCATTGGAATTTGGCCTTTTGTTGTTTTGCATTTTGTTTGGCCTTTTTCCTTTTTGCTTTCTCAGTGGGATCAGCTGCTTGGGACCAAGGGTGCTCTCCTTTCTGGGTCTGGCTGTTTGGCATAACTAGAGTTTGTGAGCAATTGCCTTGTGCATCACTCATTTTAAATATATATTTTGTTGTTGCTGTTATTCTTACTTTTTTGTTATCTTTATTAACCTGTTCTTATCTCAACCCATGAGTTTGTCCCTTCCTTTTTGGTTCTCTCCCGTGTCCCACTTGGGGGGTGTGGGAGGGTGAGCAAGCAGCTGTTGTGGTCTTAGTTCCTAGCTGGGGTTAAACCACAACACCCTTTTAATGGCAGTTTTGAAGTAATACTGTATGAAGTGTGTTCTGTAAGTAGTGCAGGCTTAAGGGGAGAAGATTACTGAGATTTTTCCCGTAACAATGTTCTGTAATGTAGACAGATATGTAAGAAAAATAGGAAACAAAGTTATAATACGTGATTTCATATGTGTGATGCCAATACACATCATTTTGCTTGCATGAATTCAGATCAATCACCTATATTAAAATTTGTGTGTGTAGAATTTGAGTAAGTCTTTATGGCATGGAAGACAGACATTTGAGATACAGATAATTGCTGTACTCCTTCGTTTTCTTCAGAGACAAGGCAAACGCACAGTTGTTTTGTTTAACTGCTAGAAATAGGAAGAACATGTGATTGTTCTGTGCATAGTTTTGGTATTTTGTATCAGTCTCTAGTCTTCATGATTCAGGGAAAGTGACATAAAGAGGAAAAACAAGCTATGTGAAAAAGGAGTTGGGAAAGCAAAGAAAGATCATGGCTTAAGCCCATTTAGAACCATTAGTACATTTCATTTATTTTGAGAAGTGCTTTTAAGAAGTGGATAGGAAAAAGAAGAATGAGTAGAAAGATGAAATAGAAGAATTATTGTGTTTTGGTGTCCTTTGCCTCACTGCCCCCTTCCTCTTCACCCCCCGCAAAAAAAAAAAAAACACCACAAAAAAACCACCAAAACAAAAAACAAAAACAAAAACGAACACCAAAACCAACAAAGATACAGAGAAAAACAATTCCATTCAACTGGGGATAGTGGTGTTGCCTGAAGACTTCATTTTGAGGATGCTTTCTCCCTTCATTAAGGAACTAGCACTATTGTGTACGTATTTTAGAAAAATACAATAGAGTTTTAAACTGTGGACAGGATAAATTCTCAGGAACTGTGCCTGAAGTCAAAGCCTGCCAAAAAAAGGTTATTTTCAGTGGGCTTAAAATTCATTATGATTGGATGTCCTCACTTCCACTGGAAAACATTGAGAATTTTTTAGAAGATTGAAAATTTTGCTACTAGAATAATTTATCTAAAGCAAAGCCTCAATCAGACACTAAGTGAGTTGCCGTGACACTTACACAGTGTGTGACAGTCATATTCAGCCTGACAGAACCAGGATAAGTACTTGCTGAAAAGAAATGTAGACTATTTTCAAGAAGAAGAAATGTCCTGTGATGTGTTTCTAGTTCTCAAGAATCACAGTAATCAGATGTCTTTCTCCTTTGTTTAGAAAAAGTCACTAATACCCATCTATCTGAGGTGGTTTCTAATAAAAAAAAAAAAAAAAAGTCACAGACACCCAAAGTTAAATATAAATAGATAAAATGCTAAGATTGTTTTTTGTTTTCATGATCTGCAAAGAAAATATTGTAATGAATGAAGCAATTGCCTTACTGTTACTGCTGAAAACATCATTAGCTTTCTTTTCAATTAACAGCTCTGCATTAACAAATCTAAAGTATTTCTGGAGTCATCAAATCTCCCTTCCAATAATTCCTAGATACATGAAGTTAAAAGTAAATTTGAAACCTCCCCTTAAGTAAAATAAGTGATTTATGCCTGCAAAACAGATATGGAATAATTTAAAAGACAAGCAAAGGATTTTTCATTTTGTAAATGATATTTGTAGACCTCTGTTTGGTTTTTTGTGGGTTTTTTTTTGTTGTTGTTTTGTTTTTTTTTCTTTTTTTTGTACAACTGCACAACTTAGCAATAGAAAGATTATGTTTACTTTTTTGACAGCTGCCTCAGCAGCCCAAGGAATTCAATGGGGAAAACAGGTAATACAGATTTCAACCAGGAGTCTATGATCTTGCTCATCAAATATTTTGAACACTTTAAATGCAGAAGGTGGCTAATGTTCTTAAATTGGATACCTGAAATGCCAGCCTTTTGAGAAGACTCTATTGAGCAAGCCTGTCTCTCAACTGTGTCATGACTCCCTTGTCTCTCCCTGATACAGGTGATTGTAGTTTCCTGTCTGACATGTCCTTCCTCAAACATCCATTTAGTATTGTCGAGGCTAATGCCTTCTCCTTCCAGCCTTGCTAGAGGGAGAGCCTTCAAAACTGCCTTGGTGGACAGTTATCTGGTTCCCAGTTTGCATCCATGCACTTTTGTGTCTTATGTAAGACTCCGGAAGCAGATGGCCTTGTTTCTGATGCCTGTTTGTATCTCTTCTTGCTAACTTGTTCTGTGCCTTCAGGATGAAGAGTAGGTAAAATGTCTCTTTCCCATGTCAACAAACTGAAGGGAAACAGACACTCTAGTGTTAGGAAACTGATGCTAAAAAGGAATATTGGTTATTGTTTCTGCTGCTGAAATAATTGTTTTTGTAAAATAGGAGTAGAGATTAATTTTGGATTCATTCTTCCAATGGCTGGTTAAATTGTCTTCATTAAGTGGTGGGAGCTTACTGTGAATGTGTATCCCTATTGTAGAGCTTTATTGCCGTGATACAGGTGCTAAACTGTGGAAGGGGTGCTTTGAAAATGCACAAATATGGACTTCAGTGGTCTGAGTGTCTGAATTTTTATTGTCAGCTGACTTAAAGTAGACCCTCTTCACACTGATAATGTTCATTAGGATTCCTTTTGCTTTTCTCTTCTAATTACTTCATATTATCTCAGTCAGCGAAGGATCCCTCCTTACAGTCACACTCCTTTACAAACTGTTGAGGTCTTTCTTTCCGATTTCTATTATTTAATAGACTGTATACAGTAGCTTACATAGAAACAGAAAACTGATCAGTTGAAGTAGGTTTATGAAGAGATATCTGTCATTTTATCTTCCACAAAAAGCTTGCCCACTGTCACTCGCTAAATAGTCTTTAACAATAAGATAACCACAGGGTATCTTCAGTATGCGTTCTTTAGATAAAGTCCTCGTTAGGTTAATGTAAGATCACTGGCTTTAGCCTGCATTTTATTTTATATAATGGGTTTGGTTTTATACAATAAAGCTTATGAAAGAAGAAATTGTTGGCTCATAGGGAAGAGATGGATGAATATAATAAGGCTTCTGTTGGAGGGATTTATGATGTATATTTAGCATTGCAGACAACATAGTAAATCACTGCCACAGCCAACGTGGAAGATACATTAGTTGCCATTTGTTTTTTACCAGCCTATCTAAGTCCTATTCAGATGTCATTCTAGAGATTTATAAATCAGTCTCATTTTATGTTATTAAAAAGTCTATTAGACATTATAATGTAGCTCTAAAACACGGCAAATTATTTCTCTTTTGTTGTTTTTGGTACCATTTATATCTCCTCCCTATACTGTTATATTTAACCTAGAGAGAAGCAGCACTGGTGCCAGTGTTGTGGAAACAACACAGTGGTTGGAAATGCAGAAAAAATGTTTGTGAGAAATGTAATAGTCATAAGTTTTCCCCAATTTCCTGGGGTTTCTGTGTAAGGTGATGTCATGTTCTTTAGTCAGATGCTGCTGTTAATCATGAAAAACTGAAAAGAAATGATCCATTTGGAAATATATTAGAGGAGCAGGTTCAGTATTATATTGTATGAATTATGTCCTTAATATTACTACTGCAATACCTGTATCAGAGAAGCTCAGCCAATTGGACTTCTCTGTTGAATCCTTATAGGAGCATCTGTGGACACAGTAGTTGAAACCAGTGTTCACTCACAGGTAGACATGCCACAGACACCTGATGCTGTTTTTACATTGCTCAGCACGATCAGATCCAAAGAACTGATTAGCGCTTCTAAACAACAGAAAGGATAGAATGGGATTTAAAAACTCAAAGAAAAAAAAAAATATTACATTTGAGTGAATATTCATAACTCACATTTTTCAGTTTCCATGGCCTCTAGTAACTGAACGTGGTACTTCAAAATATTCCTTTGATCAGGAGTAAATGTACCACCGTAGGCAATTTTTGTATCTTGGAAAAAAATATTTGAAAATTAATCAAGAGTGTTTTGTTTTGTTGTAATGTACAGTAAGATCTTCCAGATATTTCAGAGGAATGTAATAACAGCAATAGTTTCAATCAACTGTTATTTGTATGTGATGTCTTCAGTTCTTTTCCAGCCTGTTTGAATATGTTATGCCTTATTTTCTTTGTAATATTAATCAGTGGTCAACTTGATTGTTTTACCCCCTGGTTACTTTACTATTCATTTTTCAAGAATCTTCAACCATTTTAATCCCACCTTGTGGGACAACACAACTGCTTTGTTCATAATCTTCTTAGCAGTGTGAGGACTGTTTTCCTAGCCATTAAATATTTTGAAGTATTGCAGTTTTAGAACAAAAAGAAGTATTGTGTTTACTTGCTGTTTACTTTACATATAACTTAGTATCCTGGCATTTAACCTAAAAGTATTAAAAAAAAAAGAAAATACATGACTATTACTCTGTAGATAACCCCAGCAAACCTGAATGGTGAACCAATTTGTATTTTTTGCTTCATTATGTACAGTAACATTTTTAAATTGTTAACTAAGTATGAGGTCTTTATTCTTTTAAGTTCCCTTCAAAAATATCTTCTTTGTGTTATAAAACTTGAGGAACTGGAGTGTAGACTGTGTATTTATAGTTTCGTAATCTATATGATCTTTACACACATATGTACATATATATACATCTGTGTGTATTTACCAAACTCTGGCTTTCTCATGAGATTTTAAATTCTGCTGGGCAACTGTCAGTACAAAGCATGCTTGAACATCCCTTGATCTTTTTAATACCACTCTTTTTTCCATAGCCCACCTTTGTAGGAAAAAAAAAAATTCTTTATGAAATTTCAGCAGCTGCTGTTTTGAACTCAGCAGCATCCTGTCCTCAGTTTCACAGCCTACAAATCTCATAGATTTCAAATGTGGAAAAACAGCACATACTTACAATCGAGATCAGGCAACCTGGGTTTAAAAGGTCCTATTACCTGTGATCAGAAAACAAAACCATTCTGACAGAAGTCATAGGAGCCCTGGTAAGATAGTTCTACTTATTCCTTTGGGAAAGATCACAAAAGGTACAAGAGCTGTCTCATGTGAAACATGCATATTTGTTCTTCTTATCCCTCCTATTTAAAGCTCTCTCAAACCTTATATGACTCTACTGAAAGAGCTCAAGGAATAATACATTTTTGTTCATATTGTGAGTTGTTACCTCCAGTGCTTCCTTCCCATCTGTTACCAACCTGACCCAGTTTCTGTGTGACTAAATACAAGTATTAAATTAGATTTTTTAAGAGAAGAGTGTATTGTCCTGGGTCTTTCTATAGGTAGACAGGCTTCTTTAGGAGTTTCTGAGCACCTCAAAAGATATAATTGATTGGTTGAACTTATAAATTTCAGAGTGGTTTCTAGATATTTGTTTTTCATGCTATTTTTTTTGGTTTTAATTAACCTTATATAAAATAGAAGCTGTGTTCATTGCCAAAGAGAAACACAGGGTGTTTCAAAAAGGTGGACCCAATTTCAAAGCAGTACGGGCTGTTTCAGAAAGATGGACTCAATTGGAAATCACTACATCTCTCCAACTATGAACTGCCCATGAATGAATCTCTTACCACTTGCAAGGGTGGAGCATAGAGTTTCACATGATTGCTGCCAGATGCCTCTCTAAGCGCACAAACAGCTCTTGGCCTCAGTCAGTCACAAAATGGCAACCCCGCAACACAAGGCCTTTGGGGTCCATCTTCTTGAAACACCCTGTATTTGAAATGGCTGGCAGGGTTCTATACCGCTTAAGAAACTTGTCACTGTGGCAAGTAAACTTGAGGGCAACAGCTGTTGTAAAAGCAGATTAATTTGTCTTTTACTGTCATTTAGCAAAAAAATTGTACTTCTGAAATGTGAATTGTTCCACACTTGCTGATGCTTTTCTTAGGCAGTAGCAATCTGCACAACAGTATCACTGTGGGCTTAAACATGTAGAGTAGTCCGAAGCTTATTGGAAACACATAAAAGTTACTAGTCTTCTGACTGCTAGCGGGAGAATATGGCAAGCATCTTTTTTTTTTATTGGAGTTCTTATTCCTACACTGGTTGTTGCTAAACACTCAGAATACAATCTATCATGAAAGGCCCTGAGTAGCTCAACAAGTGTGTCTCCATTTGTTGTCTATTGGACTGTTTGTGTTCATATGGAATACTGATGATAATTATCCCAGTGTAATGACGGAGCTGAAGGAGAAAACCTCGTAGTCAGTCTTCAAATCTGGAAACATGTTTTTTGCATTTATTTCAAA
The DNA here is from genome assembly GCA_013399365.1 of Pampusana beccarii. NCBI lineage: Eukaryota > Metazoa > Chordata > Aves > Columbiformes > Columbidae > Pampusana > Pampusana beccarii. Next base: position 75,430 of record VWYH01009142.1, read on the forward strand.
GTTTTAAAAAATAGACACAGACATTATAGTGATAGTGCTTTGTGCATGTTTAAAACATCATCATCATCATTGATAGCTTCCTTTTTTCAGGAACAGTGCCCTCTGAGGACCAAAATACTTCTTTATCTTGATTGCCTGAGGACAGAAACCTCCAGGATAAGCAAGATAATAAGAACTGAAATAGCTCCAAGTCCCATTAACTCTAGCCATCATAAAGCACAAGTAATGCACACTCAAACCAATCATTATTTATAATGAATTCTGAAAATATGATATAAAGCCTGAAGCCAAACTCAGATTGAAATCAATATGATGTCACAACAGTAGTGATGTGTTGTTTGGAGAAGCGATGTGAAACAGAAGATTATTACAAAAGAATGTAATAATTGTAATCTTTGTATTTATTAAAAAAATACTGATTCGTAATTGTTGTGCAAAGAACATCAGTGTTTATGGTCTGGTGATAAACCCTTTGAGCTTTTCTCCTGTTGTGATGCAACCAGGACCCACTGAAAAAAAAATTCTTGAATGTCATTATTCCTTTTCAATCTATTAGTATTTTTTATAACTTTCAGACTATATTAACACTGCAAATGAGTTTATTGCTTGTAAAATTGGTTGAAGTAAATATTTCACAAATAAGATAGATATGATTTGTTTCACATAGGAAGGTGATAACATTGCCATGTGTACAATCTCAAGAGTGAAATAACTGTGGGCCACTGAACTGCAAAAAAAAAAAAAAAAAAAAAAAAAAAGAAAAAAAAAAAAAGACTTCCAGGAAAGAAAATTGAAAATTTTAGCTTTTGGATAAATAGTTTTAACTAGGGAGCATAAAAATCTATGTACTGTTGTGAGCTGTAGGTATCTTAGCTAGATGATAGCCCTAGATTTTAAAAATAATTTAAAATTTACCTATACTTTTCTAATTCCTACAGTATTTGTAGAGTAACTCCTGGTGAACTGGGGCACATATTCATTAGTGAAGGGACAAAACAATGGTACTGATACCTGTTCACCTCAGTCAAGATTAAAAGACTGAAAGAATCATCTTCATTGCAGCCTCCCTTCCTTGTAAGTGTCTTGAATCTTTCTTCCTCTGAGTGTACTCGTGCTGTCATTGACCTCTGTTTGAATGAGAAATAGCTGGGTTCAACAATTCCTGGTCACCAGTATGTTGTATATCAAAATATGATCTAAATATCAGAATCCAGATCAATATCCCCAGGTTTTCTTCATATCTACTCCTTTGTCTATAGCTGTTACTTCAATCAATTTTTGTAATCCTATTAAGCATCACTTTTAGTGTCTGTAGTAAAAACTGGAAGGATTACTTGCTTACATTTTTCATGTCTTGTCTTCCTTGAGCATCTGCAGGTTCCTGCAAATGGTAAAAGAAAACCAAAGGAAAATGTGTGTGTCTTTTACAGTAGCAGTATTCAGAAAACCCAGAGAAGTGACAGTTTTCTATCCAAGACCTAATAAATATATGATCTTCCCCACTTAGTGTACACATAGTCTTCAAGATGCTAAAGTAAGACTCGGATACGAAATGCAACTGAGTGGGATGCTGCTACTAGATTAACATTGTGTGTACAAGAATCATTTTCTTTACTTACTAGCTGTTGCAGACATGCATGAAAATAAAAATATATTCATTACATATGAAGAACAAGCCATTAATGTAGCCGTTACTTATTAATGGCATTGTCCAATACACATAAAAAGCATTACCTCATTGAAAAACTATTAGTTTGTATATCCTTTGATTAAAATACCATGAAGTTGTGAGTTTAAAACACTATTCATTTGATGTTTTTATATTTGGATATACAGAATACTTGTGACACTGTAACCTTTTGTATAAACAAGACAGATATAGAGAAAGAAATATTTATGAGCAGATACATAGAAGAGTGTACAAACCGGAGAGCTCATCAGTGATATGCTGATTCTGAAAGTTTTCTAAATGACTTTTCAGGCTACTCTAAGTTTGACATGTGATATATAATGCAAAAATGGGCTAGGAGTATTAATATGATATACGTATCCATGCAATATTCTGTTCTATCTGATACAAAAATAACTGAGAAAAAATAATTCAGAAAAAAAGTCCATTGAGGGTAGAGGGAAGCTTGTTACTGACCTCAATGGGGCTACAAATGCTACAGTTTTCTGCTTTTCTGTGCTAGCTGCATCCATTGAAAACTCAGTCTATTAGAGCTGCTTATTGCCATCCAGTGATAGTATTTCAAGTACTGTAAATCATGCCTTACACTGTCTCAGTCATCGCCTTTCTTGGCTAAGCTATATTTGGTGTACATCCATTTTTCTGGCCTACAGCTCTTCAGACAGACACAAATAATGCAGTAAACCAACACTAACAATGATAAGTATTCTACTGACAGTAAAAATGTGGATTATTCTCATGAGGGGCTGAAAAAATGATTTGGCATTTTTATAGTCAGCTTCTCTTTGGCATAAATAAGGGTTATTTACAGTGAAACATAACTCCTTTTATCTGTTTTCAATAAATAATCATTCTGAACAAATTAAATGTAGAAAAATTGGTTTATAAGTCTAGTGTAGAACACAAAAATACAATACAGTTTGAGTATTTTGCTATTTAAGAGGATATAGATTGTTACTTGTGGCTTGTTTCTGACAGCTGTTGTGGCTTGTTTCAGTTGACTGACAGCTGCTGGTTCTCTCAGCTAATCAGTGATATTTTATATTCCAGCTACTAAGATTCCACTAAGCCATATTTGGGCGTTTTCTTTGTAAGATGGCTCCTCTAGGAGCCAGTTTTCATAGTATGGTATCAAAGAAATAATCTTGTCTCTATCTTTGAGAAATATAGTGCATGTACTTGGGGTTAAAGCACAATGCATAGCAGCAACCTATCTGTTACTTAGAAAAAGAGAAAAAGAATGTAGCAGTATTTAATTTGTTGAATTTATTTATTTGTGTTATTTATTTATTACACTTATCTTTGGTAAATTTTAATGTTTTCCTTTTAATTTAGAGTTTAACTGCACTGGAATGCGTTTTACCGATACCGTTTTCAAGAACGTTGATTTTTACCATTTTGCTCTGAAAATCAGAGATTGCATAATGGATAATTTAAAGGAAACATGTTTTAAACCCATACATACAGAGATATTTAAATTTTTTTACCAATCTTTCTGGAAAACAATAGAATTAATTTCACATAAAGTATACTGTCTTGATGTTTCAGAAACATGAAAAGACACAAGAGGAGGCAAAAAAAAGTCATGCTTTATGCCTAAGCTCAGTAGTGAGTTTACAGGAGCAGCAGGATTGTTTATTTCAGGGTCATGGTTTTTCCAAAGTGCCATTGAATTTCAGCTACAGTTTTTTTTAATAAGCACAGCAAAAGTTGCATTGGTAGTAAAGTTAATAAACACACTGAATAGAACTCTTATGCTGATACCTAATATGAATCTGTGATCAGATTGTCAAAATGCAAAAAAAAATTCCATCTCAATAGCTGAATTTTGCATGTATCTTTTGTTTGTGACTAAAGTCTTCACTACACAGCATTTCATGAAGGCACGCACTGCAGTTTGCTGTGGAAATACTGAAATATGGTGAAACACAGAAGAAAGTTCACTAAAACACGGGACAATATATGAGGTAATTTTTTCTAAGCCAAGTGTTTGTGGTTATCATTATTATTATTGCTTTGAAATATTTATATTCCTTTCTTCAGTTTTAGACTCCTAAGAGTGAATGGAGTTGTATAGTAAGGAAAATAAGTGCATGCATGTGATGCACTGGTTTTCTACACCATCTTTTAGGAAAATAATTGCAGTCTTAAATGTTATTAGAAGCTTGAGACTATATATCCATGATAATGGCCAAGGAGCATGCAGCCTACTTAAAACTTTTTGTGAGTTAATGATATGTATATACGTGCAAGCCTACCTCTGACTTTGGGGAAATGTGTTGCGTTGTTAGTTACCATTGTCTTCAGACGAGTCTCAGTCCAGATGTGCCTTGGCAGCTGGGGCAGCCACAGCCCTGAAGGCCAGTTCTAGCTCTGCCACAGGCACCCATGGAAGAGCTACTCCATGGCTCTGAGTAGAGAGCGGGAGAGACAGGATTTAGGGCGTATTCAGGACACCAAGGTCCAGCCACCACTGATGTCCACTTCTGGGTTTTGTTTCTTCAGTCAGGAAAGTTAAGAACATCAATTGGGTCATTCAAAATGATCTTAAATTAGGAATAAGAAAAAAAACCCACACAACTAAATTAGGTAATACTGATCATTCCCCTGTACATCCCCCTTTAGCCTATAAGGATGCTCACTTGTGTTGCAGAATAAAATGCATGGGCCTTGTTAATGCTGTGGTGTGTCTTTTTTCAACCTTCTTAATAACTTTGAACATATGGTTTTGTGTTGTGTTGTTATCGATCAAGTTTTCACTGCTCACAAATGTGGATATTTATTCATGTATAGCAGCTTATTTTCAAAAAAGTATTAGCTTATTTGTCTCACTTTATTTGAAAAATGTCATTACAGCTGTGTGTGTATGTATATAGGCATTATGCATATGTACAAAGAGAGTGTCTCTGGTCACAACTACAGTTTTAGCATTTGTATATGTAGAAAAAATTAAATTATTTTACAAATGAATGTCACTTTCTTAAGTTCCCATTGATTAAGCATCCTATTATTGCTTCTGAAAAGAGACCACATTCTTTTTCTGCTCTGCATGTCTACACAAATGGGGCAAGAAAAGTCCAAACACGTTTCCAGGGCTGTGACTGTGGCAAATTAAACATGTAATTTAGCAGTTAAACATAACATCTCTTGGATGTTATTCCCAGAAGTTTTATATTTTCTATTATACTGGTACTTGATAGTTTCTATGCCTTAGCTCAGGATTCAAAAGTTTGCATATATCTTCTTTTGTCCTTACTGGGATTTACTTTTTTTTTTTTTTTTTTTTTTTTTTTTTTTTTTTTTTTTTTTTTTTTTTTTTTTTTTTTTTTTTTTTTTTTTTTTTTTTTTTTTTTTTTCCCTGCAAGAAATAGGGATGTGACTTTTTTCTTCTGCACAAAGGGCTGAGATTAAAAGACTAGTGCCTGCATCGCTTTGGGACTTAGGAAATCTGGTCATTCACTTTGGCTGATCAAAAAGCTGTAGTTGAAGAGAGGATTAATTGCTTCTCTTTGGGTTTCACTGTGACCTGGAAGGCTATACCCTTCTGTTATCTATAAACAGAGAAAGCTGATATTCTGTTCTTAAATAATTAAAGTCCATTGTAGGCACCTGAGGGATCTTCTAGTTTGTGAAAATCTGAACATTATTTTTCTTTCTGTTGTAATTTTACATAAATAACATCCAATGTTAGAAACAGCCTAGTCAAAAAGAAAATGAGTGCTGGGAGTGTAGTTCTTTCTCCTGCTTTAGTGTTTACAAACATTTTATGTCTTGTAGAAGTGATCCTGTGTGCATTCATTGGCCCAGGTCTTCAGGCTATTGATACAGAGATCCAGCCACTTGCTCTACACTCTGCTAAATCGTGCACTAGAGCAAGTTCTGGCAGGGCTGAGATTGTTTGCTCAATGTACACACATTAGACAAAATATTACAGCTGTGGTTTAGCCAGATCGCTCCTCTCAGCTCTCCTTGCCCTTTGTCAGCATTGAACTTTGTCCCTTCCATCCTCTTGTAAATTTTAGTTTTAGTGGCACAATTGCTTTTTAATCATAATTAAAATAATTGTTTAATACACCAAAGTATACATGAATTGTAATGTAAAGAAGATTGTCTCATGATTTTTCTGTGAGCTGGTTTATTTTACAAATGCACAAACTTGAAAAAATGGTTTTACATTATCTTTTTTTTTTTTTTTACTAGTGTTTTATGATGTTTTCTATTTCTTTTCAATTTTCAGTTCTTTACAAATAGTACTTGCTGACAAGGAGTCCATTCCTTGTTTTTTACTCAGTGAAGGTAGCCCAGTATTGTAGGAACTTGAACTGCAAAAAAAAAAACACACTAAGATAAGTAAAAGTGATTGGGTTTTCCAGATGTATAAAATAGGGTCTGAGAAAACATAAGTGTTTAAAATGTGTACTGTTATTGTTGCTTTGATAAAGAGCATTCATGATCTGTTGCCTGTGACAGACAGTGACTGCACCCTGCACTACTACTTGTGTGCTGAACTTTGGCAAACTTGCAACGCAAAATATTTTATTCATGCAAATGCCCCTAGCCAAGATGTCAATGGAGGAGGGTGGTCTTGTGGTTAATGCAGTAGACTAGGGCTTATGACTAACTGGGAGGAGTTATTTGTTGATTACCCTCTGTCATACCTGCAGGTGTGTTTGGGAATGGCTACAGGAACATGGGGTTTACGTGCATTCATATATGCATGTCTTTTTAATGAGGACACAAATGCCAACAAACCAATGAATCTGCAAAACTTTTAAGGAACTTTTAAGGATTGTTAGTAAGTGGTATTTTCAGAGAAAATAAAAATGAAATTTATTATAAGAATTTAGGATATTTTAAAGATTTAGGAAGTAGCAGGTGTTGCTTGGCCCATTGCCAGGGGAATCACAGGTGCATGATGGTAAATAATATTTATGTTCATCTGCTGTTTGAGTGTGTAATGTTCAATAGGTCTGAAGATGTTTTACATTGCTCTTCAGAGGTGTGGTAACCTAGCAGATGCACAAAATTCTGCTAGATAGAATATGCAGAGACACGTGTCCAAATAACCTCAAAAAGTTACGTTTTACAATGGGAGTATCTGTGCTTCCTTCATAGGAGAGAGAAGGCAACTTTACATCTGTGTAGAAAATACTATAATTTAAGTGTTCTCAAAATGTCTATTTCTAAAATACGAATGCGCTCAGAAAATTTCACATGATAAATGGTAGATTTCAGTGCTGAACATCTTTCACATACACATGGGTGACACAGTAGAAACATTCTTTGAAATGTAGTGTGGTAGTCTTAAGTACATGATACTTATATGACAGGGTTCTCCTATCTGTTTAGCAAGTTTAGAATATACTTTTTATTGAAGATTAATACATTCTTGCTTTTTTTTACCTTTTTTTTTTTTTTTTTTTAATTGAAAAGATTATAAAAGGCTGTTTGGGTGTGAAATGACTTGATTGGAGAACTGAAGATTTCTCGATCTTGTCCAAGTGAAGACCAATATTTTTTCTCTAATTTAAACTTCTGTCCTCATCATCATGGGAAAACACTTTTCTGCAAATGTTCCTGTTTTAATTTTGTATAATTTCTAGTTCACCATTCAGTCAGGCAGCCAGGCTTTAGAAATAATGGCAGTCAGGATGCCATCCTTCTTCTCCTTTTGTTACTTATGTTACATACAAACAGTGTTCTGTACGAGACTACCACATTTTGTCTTGTCTGCAGCTTTTTTTCATCACTGATTAAATAGTAAGTTTTATTTCAAATATAAATCCCCAAAATTAGAAAAGGGAAAAAAAAAACCCTTGCCCTATAAAGAATTATAAGTAAATACTAAGATGAATGGGTTAGCAACTGAAAAGTTCAATTTAAAATTCACACTTCAAAGTAGTAAAAATAGGAAGGCATTAGTTCCATCCTCTTCTGTAAGCATTTCTAGATCTATATGTCCAAATCCGTAAGGAATTTGTGATCCAGTTTTGGAAATATGTCGAGGTATAAGTCTGTGACATCTACTATGGATGATGTTGGAGAATGATAAGATACAAAGATGCATCTACATCTCTGTGTTTTAGCTTTCTGTGTTTTTGGTTTTTTTTCTTTTATGTTCTGGTGTACTCATTTCCATTATTGTGTCGTTTACAGTTCCCACTACAGAACACCCCCAGTCTTTGAATCCCCCTGATCTTTGAAGACATTTCTGAGGACCTCGTTATTTGGGGAAATATCCATTTTGCCCTTCTTCAGACCTATGACTGAGGCCTAAGTCTTCTGTCTGTAGTCACCTAGCACAGGGAGTCGTCTCATGAGGAAAATGCAGAGCACTTACGTTAGTCTTATGTTCTGAATTGCTTCTTGGAGGAGCCTGTTTCTATATTCTTAGGTTTGCGTAAGATTAGTGTGTGCTGATGCTTTGCAGTATGTTGCATTTGTTATTAAAAAAAAAAAAATCTGTTAAGTGTGACTTCAAACAACTGAAGCTATACGAAAGTTGTTGCATGTGTTTGAGTACTCAAACTTTTTTCTAAGAAAAGGAGTCAAACAATATTGAAATTATAGTATGCGTTGCGAAATTAGTACTAGAGGAGACACAGTTTGCCCATTTTCCTTAAAAATAATTCAGTCTATGACAGAAGTGCAAGGAACGGATTAAAAAAAAAAAAAAANAAAAAAGGAAAAATAGGAAAGAAGAAAAAAGAGTTGCACAGTAGTCAGGTATGATTTTTTCATCTATGCACTTGCACTACGCTTCGCTTCAGCACAATTGAAAATAGTTCAGTGAGTGAAACTGCTAAGAATGAAGTGGACGTTTCCAAGTGTCAGTCAACAGAAAAATGATTAAAATGTTGGAGAACTGAATTCTACTGTGCAGGTCTAGAGAGTGAAATGAAATGGTAGTGTACTTTGTATCCACCTCAGCTAAGTCTCCTGAAGTTTTTTAAATACTTACATATTTTTAAGAAGTTCAGTGAGAATAAAATGTTGAGGTGCAGAACAGATCAGTGTTTTATTCTACCAAACCATGTAACTCAAAGAAAATAGTGAATTATCTTTTTATACAGACATCAGTGCAGCACCTTACTGTGTATCTGATATCTTAGCAGTATAATCTGCTCTTCTGTCAAAGGAATTTTTATAAACTTATATACTTCTAAAGTCTCAATTCTTATTTGACCAAATAGGCCTAAATGTAATGTAAAAAACTGAAGCATAAGGCACATTGTTGTTATTGGGGGCAGATCATTACACAAGTGAACACCTACATCACTAAAGTATGTTAAGTGGTCGCAATAAATTAGTCTGTTTTAATACTGGAAAAGAGAAGGGATGGTTTCTGGCTTTCTGCAGACTTGCTGAGTCGTAGTTTCATGGCTTTTGACATTTCTTTTGCTCACTCTGCTCAAGCTCTCATCTGAAGGACTGCTTCTGCACTGGTATATGTTAGAAATGGCCAAAACAAGCTGGTTATCATCCTCTTGGGACCTTAAAAATGGGTCCAGCATAGGGGGAAGAGAATAATATAATTCCATGTGATCAGCTCAGTTTTGTTTATCCTTTGTGTTAGTTCTCTTCATTCAGGGGTAGCCATGATAGTACAGCTATCACTTTTACTAGCAGCACTATTTGAAAATTGGTAAAAGTTCCTCAGTTGGTACCAGTTTCTCTTGCTATGTAGATTTCAGACTCTTTGTGCTTTTAAAACTCTTATAACCACTCCAGAAGATGTGAGAAGTGCGATGTCAAAGGGTAGTAAGTTTTCCCAAGCTCGACCTCTCAACTCACCTGTTAGTTCCCATCTTTGCAGCTCCAGGGTACAATTACACTGCTAAAAAGTGAAGGTGAAGTGATGGTTACCTGAATAAAATGTTAAAGTCTTTAAATCTCACTTCAAATAAACTAGAGTATTGGTTAGGCTGACTGAAATACAGTTGTACTTGAGATGCTCTAAATGTTTAAGCACATGCATAAACATTAAAAAAGAAAAGTGTGAAAGAACATAGGGAATTCTCATGCTAAACTAGTGAGTTTCTTTACAAGTTTCCCAAAAGATCTTGATCCAGCTAGGGCTAATTGGTTTCAAATTGTGGTATATTAAATAAGCAAAATTTCCAACTCATTAATACAAACCAGACAATCTTGAAAAATAGAAAATAATCATTTTAACATCTTTTTTGCCTATTGGTAGCAACACCTTATATGTCAGCATTATTGTCCAATTATTGACACTAGCTCAAACCTGGTATTATTTTACAGGAAGGGAAAATTATACTTTCTTACTCTAAAAACACTTTCTGTCTTCTTTGTTAATTTTGAATGAGTGAGAAGGTATTGCATTAACAACGTGTGGGTGAATAGGTAGTTTAAACTGTATTTAGGAATGTAGGCATGAAATTTTAATAAGTTTGAGCACCCATCATATTTAAAAGAGTTCAATAGAGAGCAGGAATATAAATTTAAAATATTTTAAAATAGTTTAACTATTGTGTTTAATGTTCAAAAATTCAGAGTTCTTGCTCTTTCAGTCTACTTTGCATGGCTTTAGTGATCTGAAATTTGAAAATGCTGAAGTTAGAGCATTATTTCTGAAAATAAGCAGGACAAAAATCTTCATGTTATGTGTGTGATTTTGATGCGGAATCATTTTGTTTGCAGACAGAAAGCAAATGCTTTCTCCTTGGGGCTTTATACTGTTCCCTGTGTTTCCCCATATGTCTTTCAATGCATACTTGCAACACAGACAGATAGTAGTTCTCTTCATCCTCTCCAGATCTCTAAACTTGTGTTCCCTTGTTGTCCCATCCCCAGTTGCTCTTATTAGCTTTCCCACTTACCTTCTTTGTTATCCAGGTAACTATACTCCGTACACCTCTCTCTTCTGAACTCTGTTGCCTTCTTCTGGGTCAAACACAACCACACAAAATGTGTATTTTAACTTGTGCTCAGCCCATAATCACAATCTGTATTCCACACTGTGCATTCATGAGCTACAATTGGCTTTACGCTATTAAGGAAGAGATTTTGACAGACATAGGAGTTGTTAAGGTATGTGGGGAAAGAGAAGGGCTGAAAAATCGAGTTGAATATGAAAGTATGCTACAGGAAGCACTTGGACATGAAGAGGAAGGAAATCTCCAGGTGATCCAGAGGGGATGGTAAAAATTGCAGTGCTGTGGAAATGTGCTTTCGGGCATTGCTGCTTTTTACAGTGTGAACTGTTCATGTGAATAGTTGTCAGTTATGGTAATCATACATGAACAGGTAGTTCCAAAGAGACAGTGTTGTTCTGACAGTATGCAACAGTCAACAGTTAAACATGAGCAACTTTCAAGTAAAGATGTCTCAGTAAACTTAATTGCATAGCAACAGCCACTTCTAACTAGCTTTTGGGGGGGGGGGGNGTATTTCTGTTTCCCTTTCTCTGGGAATGGTTGTTCCTGCTCTTGGAGTCTGATCCTCTTTCCTTGGGTGCGAACACTTGTAGAAGCATTCTGCTAATAGCTTTGAGTGAGGAACCTCTTTCCTTATCAATTCAGAGAGAGTTTGAGAATGTGGAGCCAGTTTTTTCTTATGTTAAGATTAAAAAAGAAGAGGAGAAAAAATAGAGAGTAGAAAGAAAAAAGAATGTGTAAAAGAGGGAGATGACAGCAGAAACACATGTTTCATAGATATTGTTCAAGATTTAGCTCAAGTTGGCAGGTAATTCCTCTGCACAGTTCAGACTTGTCAGGACATAATTTAAGTTCACAGAAATTAATGGTCAAAAATGGGTCAAAATGGGTCAAAAATATGTGGGCATCAGGCACAGAGATGAGAGGGTGAGGCAGGTGGTCATGATGTGAAAATTTTGCCCTCACGGTAGAGCTTTCAGATTGTGCGATCTTCAGATTATAAGAGGTGGCACTGGCTAGAAAAGCTTGGATTGTCACTACCTTGTACATTAACTTACCACAATTTATATGTATGATGCTGTGATTTTGGGTGTTAATTTCAAGTTCCATGTGATTTTCTCTGTCATTCTGGGTCTTTGGTCTTAACGTAGTCTTTCTGTTGTTAACTGTGGTAGACCTTTACAAATAAATGGCTTGAATATAGAGTGTCCTAGAACCGGTGTCTTAGAATATTTTTGGTGTCCTGGAATAGGTTAAAATGTGAGTCATCACATAACAATACTTCAAAAATTAAAGTATATCTTCTAATTAGTTATAGTTTTGATGTTACACTAAAATGGTTTTAACCACCAACCAAAAATTCACATAATATGCATAACTCAGGGGGTAACCAATATTCTGTTAGTAGTTTGATGTTTAGTCTCAATATGCCTCCATAGTTCACATGGTCTTCCACGGGTTCAGTTTAAGAATGTTTTGCTTTAGAATTGCATTACAAAATGTTTGGTCATTTTCAGCTTTGTTACTTAATTCCATTTAATACAAATAAAACTTTTAAAATCTACGAAGAAACATGTAGGCATTAGATCATCAGGATACGTCTGAGATTGACAGCATTGATGCTATTCTTGTTGGATGTATGTATACTCAATTAGAAAAAAGTGAATGTCCCCAGTCACCCAGAAATTGTGCCACATAACATTAGCATTAGAATTTTGGACCTCTTTCTCTGTCTACCTGCATAGTCCAGTCTGTTTCATTTTGAGAAACGTAATCAAATGTATTTTTGAACAGGAAAATTGCCCTTTCTGCCTCCATCTACCTTTAGAACATTTTTTAATCCACATATGTTCAGGTTGTTTACTGGTAGAGTGCCGATTTCTGCAGATTTTTAGTTGCTTTTTACATTCTTTATGTCTTTTACTGTTATCTGTTTCTCTCTCTCTTTTTTTTTAGGGTTTTCCACTCTTTAATCACCTAGGAAACCAAACATTGATATCTTCCCTGCATTACAACATGTTCCTTTCCTATCTTTGTTCAAGACATAAAAAGGTGTTGCGTAGCTTGCTTTTGCTCATAGTTCCCTTTAAGTAATGCATGTCCCTTCTGATATGCAGGTTTTCAGGTCTCTGTCTAAATCTAAACACAAACTGAAAACAGAATTGCAACTTTTTTTCTTCTTTGCCTCTCATTACCAAGAACAACTTCACAACAGATAGTCCAGCAGAATTAAAACCTTCATTAGCAGTATTAAAGGGAAAGACAGAGCACTCATATGTGTTACACTTTATAAGCTATCCTTTAGGATTTTTATAAACTCTCATTGCATGAGGAGTTCAGCTGTCATTTTGTTATCAGAGAGATGCAGCTCGCGGCAACAAACGAGACACCAGTGTACACACTGAACTCTTTCATGCTGCCTGTTTATTCTGAAAGTGTATGGGTCCTCTCCATATGTGAAAAGATGTAAGCTATTGTGTGAACGCTCATCAATCAAACTAGACTCACTACTCCGTAGACTGTTCTATTTTACCTTAGAGACAAGTTTATCTCAGTATACAAACATAGTCCCATGAAAGCCCTCTTAGCACCTTTCTATTGAGTTTGTGTTTCCACAGCAATGCGAACATTTTTTTGCTTTTTTTCATCATTTTGAAATTCCTTCTACTTCATCTTCCTTATACTGCTTGGCTGGGCACACTGCAGCTGATAAGATGCAAAGTTTCCTTAGCAGTTGCAGGAAGTCTTCCGGAGAAACTGGCTGGAGAGAGATTGCTTCGTTTAACATCCTCACTTTTGCAAGAATGTATAAAAATTGTAGCTGGATAAAGGCAAGGATCACAGGTGAAGAACACATTATTTGTACTTTGCCCTGTAAAAATGGGTAGAAACTCTTATAATAAGAGAAAATAGTGTCTAGTTTAAAAAATAAACCCCTCCAAAAAACCCCACAACATTTTTGTTAGAATGAGGGAATCTAAAATAACTTCAAATTTTATTTCTACCATAGAATTTTCCTATAAATACTATTCTTTCAAGCTTTAGAACAAGACAAATGGGGAAAATAATATTCAAATACAAACCACCTGAAACCATGAGATATTTCTATACACAAGCTTCATCTTGTGCTTTCCAGACTTGGTCGATGCTAGTGATGGGTAAACAATATAGACACTAAAATGGAGTGTCAAACTATGAGTGATACTTAAACCTGCTATGTAGCCTGTTCACAGAGTTTTTTGCCATTGATCCAGCCTATAAGAAATAGAAGTATGAAAATGCCGGGCAAACAGATGAGAGAAGCATGTGGAATGAGGAGGGGGAAGGATACGATTATCTTGCCATAGACAGCCCCCCTGCCCAAATGAGAATGTGCCCTCAGTGCTCCACAAGCAGAGCTGCTTCTATTTCTAAGCTGCACATACATGCGCAGCTGCCATAGAAAGAATTCTTATCACCAGAAGGGTTATCAGGTGCAATGTGATTGTCACTGAAAAGCTTCCATCAGCACCCCCGGGCAGCAGGGAAAGGAGAGGCTGTGCCAGAGGTCAGAGGTTTGTCTTGGACCGCAAGTGCCAATCTGTAGGGAAAAACGAGGGTTTCAGTCACAGAGAGCTGGTATGTACATGTGTATACAAAAGATCTAGCCCGCAGCATATATTGCCAGTAGGGAAATAGAACTGGCCTTCTGAAAGAGAACATCACTTTGATATTATTAATATATTTTGGATCAAATACCATATTTTTGCTAATTTATGGAGGCACATTGAACAAACTCATGTCTCCAGTTCATTTAACCTTCTACAGGCTTTTGTAAATGGATTTAGCAAATATGACGTGGTGTCTAAATGCTTTTCAAACATTTTTTAAAGTTATGGCAGTAGCAAATGTGTTTAAAAATAGTGAGATTGGGAAATTGAGTTCTCCAAAGTTAGGAAATGGCAGAATTTAAATTCAGTGCAACCCAAGTTTTAACACTTTAAACTGCATGCAGAAACTGTTTAATATCTGAGACTTTCAAATTCAGTCCTGCAGCCCTGGTAGCACTAGCAACCTACATTCTTCTCTGTGAGTGTCTGAGGGTGGTGATGGGAGGCTTTCAGGTGACCTCCAGCAATAATTTTAAATGTACTTTACATAGGTTTTCATTCATGATGTGATTGTAGACTATTTCTTAAAATGAACACCTGTTCCATCTTTATTCAGTTCCTTTTGTCTTAGACAGTTATGACTGGGGGGCAAAAACAGCAATCCATCTTTCATTTAAAATTATCATAGAATCATAGAATAGTTTAGTTTGGAAAGGACCTTTAAAGGTCATCTAGTCTAACCCCCCTGCCATGAGCAGGGACATCTTCAACCAGATCAGGTTGCTCAGAGCCCCGTCCAGCCTGGCCTTGAATATTTCCAGGGATGTGGCATCTACCACCTCTCTGGGCAACCTGTTCCTGTATTTTACCGTCCTCATTGTAAAAAAAATTCTTCCTCATGTCTAGCCTGAATCTCTCCTTCTTTAGTTTAAAACCATTGCCCCTTATCCTGTTATAAAATATAGCACAAAAACTGTGCAGAAGAGGACCAAGCACTGGCGACATCCAGTCCTCCTTTTTCCTGAACTTTCAGTGTTTGATTTCCAAACTAAATGGTCTTTTAAAGACAATTTTTTAGAAATCTAATATCCTGGTGGAGGTATTAGATGGAAAATGTCACTAGTGCATGTGTATTACCTCATACTGTGAAACAAGACATGGATTCTATTTTTCGTCTTGACAGGATGTCTGTGTAAACACTTGGTCAGGTCAAAAAGTCTGTCTCTGATTTTTGGCCTAAAAAAAGTTTAGTGCTATTTGGCTATCTTTTTAAAATACTTCATGTTTTTAAAAATATCTCTAGATGAATATACAATATAAGTGCTTGATGTTTGAATCTAGGTATGATCTGCTGGCAGTGAATTGAGGAATCCAATCAGATAACAACTTTTTCAAAGATTCCCTGGGAGAATTATTTCGGTTAATTCCCTCTTTCTCTTCCAGCTGTTGTGTTCTGTGATAGCATTGTACAGATGTATGGTTTCCTTTCAGAGAGGAGAGAAATGGCCAAATGAGATTGAATTAATGACATTCCTTCATCCGGTTGCAGTCTTTGCATGAGAGTTGATTGATGTTTTGCCATTTTCACATCTTGTCACAGTCCTTGTCATTTGAATGAATTGTCAGTGTTTTAGTATCTTGAATACTCTGTAAATTGTAGAAGAGGTACTCCCACCTTGTTTATATACTGAATTTTGATGGACCTATTCATTTTATCTTCCTTTAGTTTGTAACTATACTAGCTACTAAAGAAGTGAAAAATATGACCAATCAAACCTCAAAGTGCTTAAAACACAACCATGAGTTAATCTGTTGTCTTTCATCAATGGCATGAGGTACTATACCCTAGCTCTATTCGAAATGATGCTGTGAAGATTTATATGAATGTGTTTATCTGCTAGTTTTGTTTCGTTTGAGGTGAGACTATCCAGATGTGGTGAGTATCCAGATACTATTCTGGATACTATCCAGAGGTGAGTATCCTGATACTATTCTGCTCCTCTGTCCCTGGGACAAAGGAGATGTAAATGAGAAGTATAGAAGAGGAGGCATCATGCCCACTATCTGATGCGAGAAAGGTTGCTGGGGCAAAAGGGGAGGTAATGGGAGCTGTCAGTGTCAATAATGTATAGTGGATCCAGATGTATGGCCTGTGTTTAGGAAAGGAAGGATGAAAAGGGGAAAAAACAGGGATAAAGAGAAGGGAGCAAATATGAGTGGAAAAAAGAGAAAATGTTACTACCGTTTCAACCTTGAGACTAATACTGCTTAAATTCTTGTCTTCTCAGCATTTTTTACTCCTCTGTTTCCTTTTCCCTGTTTCTTCCCATTTCTCCTTTTTCCTCTGGAAGGGTGTTAAAAGAAAAGGAAGATTAAAAAAAAATAGAGAAAAAGAAAAAGAGTGTAATTTTCTTCATTGTCTCCAGGACTGTGTGGGTTACTTCCCCTTTCATGTGTTATGTTCTGGAATTGCCTACCTGTCTGCATTTCTGCTGTTGTCAGTAGTTGTGATGAGGTAAAGCTGGGAAGGTGACATATATGCCTGGTTTGAATTCTGTCTGCATCTCACTATGTTTCTTACATGTGCAAATATATTTTGTGTAAATTGGAATATATCATGGGAAGAATTTGGCAGGCAGAACTCAACATGCAGTGAAACTGGTTTGATCGTCAAGGCACTTCAGTGTTAGAGGTTGCTCATGCATTCCAAGAATGAAACGTTTCTGAATGTGTGGCCTGGATTTTTATTATCAGAACTTTTTCTTTTTTTTTTTTTTTTTCCTAATGCATAAGAATTTTTTTTTTTT
>VWYH01009142.1:92455-104651 GCA_013399365.1 Pampusana beccarii
CCCCCTATGTCTTGTGTGGGTTTTGGGGTGTGTTTTTTGTTTTTTGTCAGTGCAGAGAGTGCAGAGCGAGTTGAAAATACTGTTGAATCTGCATATTAGCTTATTAGGCTTAGCTGAAGCAGATGACTACAGAACACATCATGTGATGGAGACTCGAGCCTGAAATATTAAACCAAGTGTGTCTCCTTAATCTTAAAAAAAAAGGTATGTTTTTAAGTTGAAGATAAACTTTGAAACATAGGCTAATAGAAAATACACTGTTTAATTTAATAATCTATAATTAGTAAAAAAATGATGTTCACCCAGAAGCTTCAGCTTTTTCAGAAAGCTAATCAACAAAGCGAACAAGTCAGAGAGAATTATTTTTCATTATGTCCCTATTTCTATTGTTTTCACTCTGTGGATCTGAGTAGGCTCACACTGAGGCTCTGCCCTACTTTATCAGTCAGATGGTTGATTTTTTTTCTTCCACATCTTTGATTACACCACCACAAAAATGAAAGAAGCTTCATCAGATTTTAGTTTTGGTCTGGGGACTTTTCCTAGCTCTCAAACCTGAATGAATATTTAAGCAACTCATAATGCAACAATTGTTATTCTGAGGGAAAAATAAAAAGCAATACTCTACTGAACATCACGGTAGCCTGATGAAAAGGTAATAGCACCGCTGCAGAATAGAATAAAATCAAATCCTAATTGTTTTGGTCAATTTGACTTGCCAACAAGTCATGCTTTAATCTCTGCATAAATTAGAAGCCTTTTCTCTATTCAAATTCCTGTGGGGTTGCTGTCTTTGGCTTCTGTCTACTTAATTCAGCTCAGCTAGCAAATGCTTTTGGATAATGTCATGATATTTCCATTAAAGAATTCAAAGTTGGTGAGAAGAAAGGTGTCAAACTGCTATTATTCAGTCAAGATGAGTTTCAGTGATAAGCCTTTGGTTTGTCAGATTCCTAAAGCACTTTAAAGAACGTTAGTGAATAAACCGAGGCATATGATCCAAGGGCAAAGCTGTTTACCCAATGTACCTGCGGCCAGGGTACACTGTAATTCAGATTACAGGAATTGAAGTTTCCAGTGCTGGTCATTTATGAAAAAGGGTATTCCAGTGGTTGCACCAGCTTTTGGGAGGAAGTGGGCACAGAAGGGAAGGAAGAAAGATTAACTTTGACTATTTCTTTCTGAAGGTAGGTTAGGTTGTGGGATAAGTACTGATTCATGAAGTTATGGTCTTCATCTGCTCTTGATTCAGCACGTCCTGCTTTTCCCATTTTTCTGCTCCTAAATATAGTGTATAAAAACATTCTCTACTTTAAAGCTGCGAAATATTGAGCCTAACCGCACTGTATCCCCAAAACAGAGTTGATAATTGCCATTATTTCTGAACAACAGAATGTAATTAAAGTAAAAAATATGAAATCCCTGAAAGATGTGTAGTGTAGTTGAAACAAGTAGTTTCAAGTACAGACCAGAAGAAATTATGTACAACAACCAGAGGTGCAGATTGTTAGTTGGTTTGTTCAGTCTGAAAGGTGCAAAGTCTTGAGTATGTTGATATATATATATATATATATATATATATGGGAGCTTTTTTGAAAGTATTCATAACCACCTTTTGTAAAAGCTCTACTGAATATATGCTTAGGCACCCTGGAGTTCACACAAATCCTGCTATTTATCAATCTGTGTGGATGACCTTGAGATGCTATCATCCTGACTCCAGTCAGCTGCATTCTTGGGAGAGTGGGAGGGGGGAAGAGCTGGAGGGGAAGCAGTGCAAAATGCATAAGTTAGAAGAAAAGAAATAAGAAAAATGTTCTTTTCTAGAGAGCTTGAGTTATAAGATTAGATTATAGCTAGCAGAATCAAGGGCACATAGGCATGGCACATGATGATTATGATTTATGGGAGCATTAAAAAGGAAGAAAATCAATATATATTCTAAAAGTTCTGTTTTGCTCAGATTAATCTAAACCCCTTCCTTGGGTTCATGATGACAGAGGAAGGCTGTGTTGATAAGAACTTTTCCTTTCCCCCCCAACAATAGATTCAGTGACTGTTCATGTACCAGTCCACCTTAAGACAATGAAATTTTGTGGCGTTTCATTTTTAAAAATAAAAGCCAGTAGGTACAATTTGCTGTAAATTTAGGGTCAATTGTGACATTATATAAGCGTATGATACTCATAAACAAAGTTATAATGCAGTACATGAAGATTCTACTAACACGATACAAAACCAAAAGATTAATCTCTCCATAAAATGTATTCTTGCCTTCAGCTCTTTCTGCCAGTTATTTTCATTGTTCTCATGCCTGTAGCAAAGTCGTATTTTCACCTGAAGATCTATGCTGGTTTTACTTTTATAATTTAGTGCATTATAGCTCTAATCAGATGTTTGTACCCAGTTAAAAAAATGTATTATACCTTTTTGTCTAAATAATGCTGTATGTTGATTTGGTATGTTTTTTATGTGGTTGTCTGAAAATATTTTTTATTAAACTTTTTTGGGTTTATATACATATGCAAATATATTTTCTAATAATATTTAATCTAATATATTTAGGTATTATAGAAAAAATGCAATTATAAGATAAATACAGCCACATAACCGAATTCCTGCCTCCATCTCTCCCATCTTATAAACGTCATACAAAGCAACAGTCAATACTCATGACTAGGACAGGTAAAGACACAATTAAGACTTTCCTATTACACAGAGACTGTAATGCTTTTTGACTAGAAGTGGCAAACACAGTGTAATATGCTTTTTCTGAAGTGTCCATGTAGGCCTTGCTGATACCTTGGTATTTTAAAATACTGCCTTTGAGGTAGTTTGTTTGTTTCATAACAGCCTCCTTTAAAGACAAACCAAGCCAAAAACCTTCTTAAGCAGAAGTATCTTAGAAATAGGCAGATAAACAACTGTATCACTGATATATTTTTGCTCCTGGAGGACTAACTTCTAGATAATTAGAGTTCAGAGCATATACCAATTAATGGGAACATCTGAAGGAAAAATAAATGATGGGAGAAGTTAGATACACACACAGACCAAAAAACCCTTACAGGATAGGATGTTCTACTTATATGAAAAATGTTCTTTTCTATACTTCGATATTTAGTTACAAGGTTTAACATTTGTACAATGTCTCTTAAATGTCTCCCAAATTAAATTCAACTCCTCAGAATGGCTCTAGGTATAATTGCAGATTATAGAACTTTAATTACTGCGCTGCAGAATATTAACAGAAATGTGAACTATAAAAATCTCCTTACTAACTTTGCCACTGAAAAAAATTCTATATGTTTGTATTTATTAATAATATTAAAAATACAAGCATTTAAAGATACCTATAAATGGCACTAAAACTTGTCTTAGAAGAATAGTAATGAAAGGAAATAATGAATAAATTCTATGAGCTAAGATGCTGGGAAACTGACATTGGAAATAAATTATTTGTAAGAATCAATGCAGTTTCACAGTATTTCTGTAGACTTGTGAAATGGTAATATGTTTCTTCATTTCAACTCCTTTTTTAATATAAGCTATGTCTGATGGAGACAACGACAATATATGGAACAGAAATAAGGGGTCTATGTTGCCAGCCCAGTCTTAGAACCATGTTTAGATAGTGAGAGTTTGATTTTGTTCATAAAAGTTATTTAGATCCTAAGTCTTAAAATTAAATTTCGCTTCTCTTTTAATACAATTATTTCTTAACAGCTCATGTATATCTTTACAATTAACCTAAACTTCATGTGTAGGGTAGGTTGAGGTTGAAAATTCTACGTCAAACAATAATAGGATTAAGGTGAGAAGAAAGAACGGTTTATGGCATGCTGCCTCTCCAGGCCAATACTGTAGCTATTAAAAGATGCCTGGAAGCAAAAGAAGCATAGAAGACTCTCATGTTTCACAATAAGTGTGTAGCTGAATTCATAGTCTGCTAGAATCCATGAAAAATGGGATTTCGCAACAGAAATACAGCTATTCCCTAAGTGAGCACGGAAGATAAGTCGCAACCCCAGTGAATAACCAATATTTAGGCTCTTGTATAGTACAATTTGTGAACAGCTGGATCAGGGCTTGCTTCTTTTGATCATAGAACGGCTGGAAACTCAAGTACGTTCCGTTATTACGAGTTTCTACCAGATACATTCCAGTTCAAAAGATGTTAGTGTGTCTGTCCTCAAAAAACAGACGGAGAAATATTGTCCCTATAGTAAGTAGTAAACTATGAAAAGAGGTAAATATTTTGAACATTAAATAGTCAGGCTCTTTTCCAAAGTTATGTCTCTTGTCAGTGTTCAGGCGTGATGATGGCAGTACTTCTGTAATGAAAAGAAGTAGAATTCTAGAAATGGATGAGGTGTAAGAGATAATAATTTATTCTAAGGGTTACTTCAGAAGGTCATTGTTTCCCTCAATAAATAATTTCATTTTTGTCTTAAATACAATTTCCTATTCTAAAATGCATGTTATTTGTCATAAGTATCTGTTTATTTTTAAATCATACTTACAAATTTTAGTATTCTTCCATATATTTTCAGCTTTTTTAAATGAACATGAGTAATTCTTTTACATAAAGAATAGAGAATAATTTTGGGTCAAAGCAGAATCTTAATAAATGTAATAGCAAAACCTTGTAGATTGTCCAAGAATCATTGCTCAACAAATGTGTGAGGATATTTGGGGCAGACTGATTGTAATTAATTGCACAAATTTAGAAAACCTGAGAGACTAGAATTAGAAGGAAGAACATTAAATTCTTTTGCAATGTGAAGCTCCTGAAACATAGACACTCATCAACTTTCCTGGTATTCATAGTTCTTTTACAGTAATTCTCATTCTATTCTAGCTTTTTGTCGGGTTTAAAGTCTTCATTAAAGATTACAGCTTCCTGAGGAATGACGCTTTTTAAGAGCATGAGAATCAAGATAGTTTTGTTTGTGGAAATTAATAATTGATGTCAGGTATTGGAAAACTAATGTATAACAATGAATTTGATATTTTCTGCTTTTTTGTTCTTCTTTTGGGTAGAAGCATATCTGACCAACTAATTCATCATTGATTCTTTCAGGTAAGTTATTCTTTAATGTTTATTATCCAGTTTTGATGCATGTAAGGTTTAATTTTAATACTGTGTAAATGCAACTATTGGACTATGGAAGAAAGAAAATTATTTTCAGTCGCTGTGAGTGTAATTACATGTCCTCAAATTTATCATTCTTAAAGGACATGATCATTGTGAAAGAGAAAAAGAGCTATTTTCAACTGTGACATAGAGGAAAAACCCATCCTATGGGGACACACTTCAACATTTCTATGTATTTGGGACTGGCAAACTGAAAAATCTCTTGCAGTTTTTGAACACTTTTTCAGATAAGGAAGCATGATTGGAATTGTCTGTTACACGACCTTCAAGATCAAATAATGTCTTATTCAGAGTGTATTTTGTTATCTCACACATAGGATGAGCTCAGTGATTATATTGGGGTAGCGTCCATTCTGATTTTCTCTTAATTTATTGGCAGAGTAGTGTTTCTCCCTCTGAATTTTACCATTGTCAGCTGGAAATAACCAGGTATATTCAAGTTTTAGGTCATTCAGTCCATGTTTTACATACTCCAGATCACTTGCTACACATTTAGTAATGCACATTTTATATTTTCAATACTTCTAAATCAGTTTCATTGAGAAATCTAAAATACGCACTAAACAATGTATTATTCCATTTTGAACTCTGGAATAACAAGAAACTATTCCAATTACTTGGATATTTCCACTTGTTAAGGAATATATGACCAGATAAAATCATGACCAGTTCTGTCCTGCTGTAGTACCTCAAAACAGTAATTTCCTGAAAAAAGAGCAGCGTCAAGTATGACAATAGATATTCCTTTCCTAGTGTTCTCCAAGCACAGTTGAAGAGATAGAGGAAGGAATTGAGAGCTTAACACAAAGAATGTGTTACTGAAATACTATTGTGTGAAAAAGCCTTGGAATGTGTGCTAAGTAAGCTTAAGATTTGTACTCCTGGGTCTTCCGGGCCTCTCATTTTTAAGAGTTTGCTTGGAATATTGATTGAAAGTAATGCTATTGAGCTTGATCTGTTGTGTTTGTTTTTTTTTTTTTTTTCAACGTGAAACTCGTATTGCTAAAGACAGTAGTTAATACAATGTTGAGTTCAAAACTGCTTCAGTGATCGTCACATTTATACATTGTACATTGATAGTTACCTTCTCAGATAAACAGTGCAAAACGTGAATAAAAACTTGCTTTAGAAAAAAACTACTCTTCACTCTGCTGAAATGAAGACTAATAAACCTGTACCTTTCTACACTATGAAGAGTCATGACTCTTCTAATGCTTATATTAGTCCTGTGTTTTGTTTGCACTTTGTGATGATACTGTGTTTTATTTGTTCTCTCTTTTCAATTCTCTCTGCTGTGTATTGAGATAGCCTGAAAGAAAACACTTTAGTCTTGTGTCATTAATTTTTCAGTACCAGTTTGCATAAATTGTATGCTAAATATTTCATTTGCTACAATAATAAGAGGAGACAATGACATAATAAAAAAACCCATTGCATAGGTTATATTTCTTGAATGTCAGAGAAGTTGACCTAAATTTTGAATGCCTGTGATGCATGTGAGAGCTGCTGGATTAATATGCTTGGGTACCACTACAGCTTTTTGCCAAAGAATGACAATGGTTAATCACAAGAGGATGGCATCAGGAGAAGCAGAGGTGGTCGTCCAGTTTCATGGGTTTCTTTAATTATGTTTTTAGGGTAAGAAGGTCTATGTGCAAGATCAATCTTTCGTCTGATCTGTTTGTATCAGTTTTAAAAATGCTTTTGATTTTCAAGGCATCAGCTTATTTCAAATAGGATACATAGTGCATACTAATTTCAAAGGTATTTGAGGTAGGGGGAAAAAGAAATGTCAGCTCTTTCTGTCTTTCACTGAATACTCCTGTGAGGAGCTTTGACCCCCACCAAGATGGACCGAAAACTGAACTAGTGACAGAAATTCCTTGATTCTACATTTCGTTTGCAATCTCTTCTTTGAATTATGTATTTGTAAGTGCTGAGCTTTTCAATTTAAATAGTAGAGGAAAGGAATGGCACTTGCAGCTTGATTTTAAAAAAAAAAAAAAAAAAAAAAAAGTTTCCAAATACTTAAAACTAACGTATTATTTTTAGCCAAAGTTTTATTGTCCTCCCATCACACGAAAGCAAGCAAACAAATAAAAACCCCACAATTAGTGAAAAGTAGCAAGAATTTTAACAGTATTTTATGAAGAGAGTTGTTACTTTCTGGCCACTTTAATGTATGTTGCTATGTCAGCATCTGGACTGCAGGTAAGTGCAGGACAAAGGAGATAAAGAATGGAACAAGAAAAGAGAAAATGAATCATTGTCTGTTTCTTCACTGAAGCTAAGGTAGGATGCCAACAGTGATGACTTCATTTGCTCTGCTTCATTGATGTTGTGTCAGTATTGCTGATGTGGCAGGGATCTGGATGTAATGACCATGCTGAAGTTCGTGCTTGATTTTTTTTGTTTCTGCTTTGTATTTACATAAAGGCAGCATAACTTTCCAGATGCAAATAGAGGAAAACAGAAACAGAGGCCTGAGTCACTGACATCCTCCCACTGCTCACCTTGCAGCATTTTATTGAGAAGTGTTTGGTTATTGGGGAAGATGTCCTTGAGGAGAAAAGTTACGTTGTTCCCGGTGAGTTAGCACATAAGTTAAAAATCATATTGCACTTTCCAAATAAGCAAATGATATTTTCAGGGTTCTGGACAGCATGAACTTTACAAATAAAACAAGTAGTGGCAGATTGTATATGAGCCATTGTAGAATATGTTGTATTATGGCAGTTACTTTATGGCCCTAATCTTTGTACAGCCAGGTGCAAAAGGTATAATATACGCATACACACAGAACAATATTTTATGCTGTAAGCACATACTTCTGGTAACAGTAAACTCAAAAAACTGATATTTTCTTATCCATTTTCCTTCATGATGTATGGAGCTAAGTAGGATTCTATGTCTTGCCATTTTTGATATTCGAAGTTAAAAATGCTGTGAAGCACTAAGAGAAAATGCTAACTAGTGCAAAATCTAGTGTGAGCTTTGAAAGCCATAACAGTGCTTAGGCAGGCCAGACACATATTGTGCTGCCATTTGACACCTATATAATGGCTAATTCCTGCATAGGGCTTAACACAGTGAGACGTCAAACACCTTGTGAAAGGTATTGAATGTCTCCAATGCTTAGTAGCTCAGTAAACGTTTAAGATAATTCTCAATTTCAGTGTTAGCCTCTTAATGCATTGAAAAGAAACAGGCATGCTACCTTTTACTAAAAATAGCTATACAGAAAGCTCATTACAATTCAAATGTGTCTCCTGATAAAAAAGGGTAAGCCTGCTTCATATAGGCTGTAATTATTTAAATATTTATTTTGCTTTTCTCCTCCCAGTCCCTTTTGTTGTCTCCTTCAGAGCCTTCCTAATGGCAAGATATACAGTGGCAGATGAATCTGGGTAAAAAAATATTCTAGTTTTTCTTTACCAATATCTGTGAAACTTCCTTTTTTTTTTTTTTTTCAAGAGAATTTGGCAGAACTAGTATTCACTTTAAAAGAAAAAATAATTAGGTTGTATAGCTAAGGGATTACATAACTTAACAACGAATCCCTGAAAAGATTTTTACGGACAAAGCACAATGTGATGTAATTTAAAGCTGTTATGTAGTGCTCAGAACAGCCTTCCAGGTTTGTTTTGGTGGGCTTACAGGACTTACAATTTTAAAATATGCTCAGATCGATCTGATTTTATCATGATCAATATATCTGTGAAAACAGGTCAGGCTCCAGCTCCTTCGTCATCCTATGTGCTCATTGTGTGACATGTATACTGGAACTCAAAGTAGGGCTAAGCTCTATCTCTGTAGTAACGCAACTCCGCTTTTAAAGTGACGAGTTCCTTCTTTTAAAGTTGTTACACCCGTATAAGCAAAAGACAGTGAAAAACAGCAGAAGTTTTAAATAATGGAAGAAATAGAGTATACTTCGCTACATACCATTAGAAGAAATTTGGACGAGAAATCTTATTCATACTGCAGTCTTATCTGCTTTGAGAAACTGAAAACAAACAAACAAAACCAACAAGAAACCACAACAGTCTTTCCTGGAGTTAGGCTGTGGCAAACCTCAATTACACAGAACAGTCTCAGCTAGTCAGGGCAATACAGGTAATATGTAGTCTCAAATCCAGAGCAGACTGTAATTTGATGCAAGAAGTCAAGAATGTGGACATTTTGTGGATATGAAGAAAACTCAAACAAGCAATTTCTAGTTAGCAGACAAAATGGTATGTAAAGCAAAATTAGTTAATTTGACTTAGAACTAAGTCCATCAATCTACTCATCTCTAGGGTAAGTCATGTTATATCTATGAATTAACTCCTGAACCCTGAATTTTCTTGTTTCAAACGTTGTCCATTAATTGTATTCTACTTATCACAAAAGCACTATATCTCAAAAGTAATGCAAGTATTAAATAAAAGGCTTTTTGCTCTGATGTTACAAATTGCCTGAGAGAAATACAACCCAGTAAATATCTCCAATTTACAAGCTATGAGTTAAAATAAGGGTAGAACTGTGGTGCTCCAATGTATCAGATTTGCACCAGAAAGGCTCTTCTCTTGGTATGAGGCAGCTGTAACCTTGTCTAGGGTGAGGTGTTTGTCTGCATAAGTGGTAGAAGCCATTTTTAGTGATTATTCGTTCTTCTGTGGTCAGAGAGGTGCAAGGGTGATAAAATGAGATCGTAACCCAGAGCTGGTGAGTGATGTATGTTAAGTTTAGTCAAGACAGGATAAACTTTATGAGAGATACGAAAAGAGGCAAAAGCAAGGTGGAGCCCCTGTTGGAAGAAATGAGAATACTGTAGTGTTTCTTTATCAGAAGCTGAAAGGGTCAGAAAAGGACAAAATAAGGCAAAGATGCATTCACTACAATGTGGTGAAAAGAAGTAGCTACTGATGTCAGAAAACATACAGATAGATCAGGAAAAGAATTGTTTGATGCACTTTACTAAGCCAACCCAGAGGTCAGAAGAAGGAAACCATGTGTTAGGCCACTAGCTTGAGTTAAGAAATATCATGTTTTTGGCTTCATTAACATGAACAAGCATTGCAAGGATGAAATTCCAAGTCCACAGTTATCTTCAGATTTGGACCAGGAAGGCAGATAGGGGTGACTAGCATCCAGTTCTAGTTGGGAAGGCTACAGTAGTTCAGGATTTCATTGAAACTGGAGTATTGATTGAACCCAAGTAGCTGAAACTGCTGGTTGATAACCATTAAGATGAAAGTAGTGTAATAGTGTCTGATAATTTTTAATGACATGGAACAAAGTCCCTGAAGCAAGTCTTATCTGAAGATGAGAAAAAAATCAATAGAGTAGCTTGATGAGGTTTGTTTGGTCTACATCAGTGCATGGTCACTTGTATTTTAATGAGACGAAAAATATCAGATTAGATGGCATCTTTCTGATTTTTTTTTCTATTTACTGAAGGAATCCAGTATATAAAGACTGATTTTATTTCTACTTTTTATGACATCCAAATTTCCTAAATTTAAAAATCTTCAGACGACAAATTATTAAAACAAAGTACTTTGTTAAGAAATCAAATAAAACTGCACTTACTGCTGGTTCTTTATTAAACCATGTATCTTGATTATACCTCAGTAATGTTACCTTTTCTATCTGGAACAGTTTAAGAATGCTAATTGAACTTTATTAGTTTCCTAAGATAATATTGAATGTAAAACTAATCCTGCTGATTGACTGTTACTGCAAGTTGTATTGAAAACTGGAGACTCTTTCCACTTAACATGACAAACGTTACGCCATTCAGGTTTATGGATTGATGAATTTTAAAGACAAATTGCTTTTTGTCTTTTAAATTCCAAAACACAAAGTAAAGCTCAAAGCAAAACTGACACCTTTTATTTTAAGATTTCACAGTGCACATCTGTGGAAAATTATCTTCTCTTCAAGCTGTAAAATTTCAACAATTTCCCTTGGGTAACCCAGAAGCTGAATGGGGCTATGCCATAAATTCTAGATGTGTTTATACATGTTAACCTGCTAGCCAATTATCTGTGAGACTTTAGTTTTGTTCTAGTCTGAGGAACTCCTTCAATCTATGATAATTGAATTACCATGCTTATACACAAGGCTTAATGCATCACCATGGTTTGTTGTTCTTTTGTTTTGTTGGTTCGGTTTTTTGTTTGGTTGGTTTTTTGTTTGTTTGTTTTGTTTTCCTGGATTTTTAGAGCTTTGTCATTTTGTTTAAAAATTATTTGAGGTTTAATAAATAATGCTTCCAAAAATTCTTCTACTGCTGTAAGGTCAATTTTTATTTCGTATGTGCAGAAGATCCTTTCCTCACCTGAAGGAGCCTCTTTTCAAGAAATACTCAGGCAAACTTTCTGTGTTTATTATGTATTGGTCAGGCTCTCGTGAATTGTTCTTAGCTCAAAGCAGAAACAAGTTTAGCTGTCTCCTGGGGATTTCTGAAATGCTGTGTGATATTTTAGCCAATTGATCTTGTTAAGATTCAGTCTATCCAGAGCAATGCCAAGACTTTGAATTGTCTCAGTATTGTATGTCTGTGTTTTCTCAAATTTGTTGGCAAAAAGAGCAGGATAAAAAAAAGTTTCTGTGTTGTTCAATATATTTATTTTTACCTTTTGTCTGTTATAAACAATGTAGTGAAAACCATGAAGATCACGTATTTTTAGTGTTCTTTGCACTCTGGTACTTATTAATGGTACATTATTAATCTGGTACATTATGAAAGTTAAAACACCTACGTTTTAGAGAATACAAAATGACTGAATTATCAGGTGTTTCATTGTATGAGGTTTGTATCATTATTTCCATATGGCATATGATAAAAAGCTGTTGCAGCCAAGGGCTAATAAACTATTCCTTTAATTCCAGATGGCCCAATTTGTGCATCTGCATTAATATTAAAAATTTAAGTGATTTCCTTGAGAATCAGCTGAACAGTGTCCTGGGCCTGGGAGCCAGGAATATCTCTTCTGGGCTGATTTTCCTACTGCATTTCTCCTGTCTTTTTCTGTCTTTTTTTTTTTTTTT